>LOJH01005951.1:12265-33264 GCA_001685095.1 Ellobius talpinus | reverse complement strand
GGCCAAGCAGTTTTCTTTATTAATTAACCAATGAAAGCAACAGATAGATAGATAACCCTCCTACATCACCTTTTATCATTAAAATTAATAGACAATTCTAATCTATATTAAAGAATGAAGAAATCAGACACTTATTTGTGATTTTGGCAGTATATGCTATTGTTTTTCTTTAGTTTGGTTTAATCATGGTTAAAGGTCTGTAATTCCTAGTTGTATTAACTATGTTCCCTTTGGTCCTAGTATCATCCTTTTGTTCCTAGGTTTTTGTTTTCAAGATTGATTTCACTTAGAAAGTGTTCTTGTGTGTGCGTGATTGTGAGGAGGTGAGTGTGAGCATGTTCATATGAATGAGGAACATATGGAGGCCTGAAAGGAATTAGATTTCCTGGAATAGGAGTTGCAGGTAATTGCTAGTTATCTAAAGAGGATTCTGGAAGCCAGACTCCGGTCCCCTCCAAGAGACAGACACATTCTTACCAGCTGACCATCACTCCAGCCCCTTCTCAGCGTTTCTCTTGAGAATGTTATTGAACCTAGTCAAAGGCATTTCCTGAAGCCTGTGATCATGGTATTCCTATCCTAGAATCTATGACGTTTGCGGGATTACACTTATTAGTTTGTAATTTTGAACCATCCTTGGATCCCTGGAAAGCTAGGATGACCGTAGTTAGTGATCTTTTTATGATGTGTTGTTAAATTCAGCTTCCTAACATTTTACTGAAAATATTTGGAACCATGTTCATCATTTTCTTTATCTATTGTTTCACTATCTGGTTTTGTTATGAAGGTAGTACTGGCTTCATAATCTGGTAGCATCTCTTTTCTTTCTGTTTTATCATATAGTTTAAAGGGCATTGGTAATCCAGGAAGTGGTGGCACAACACCTTAATCCCAGGACTCAGTTGGCAAAGACAGGCAGATTGCTGATTCAAGATGAGCCTGGCCTACAGAGCAAGTTCCAAGACTACACATAGCACGTTCCAGGATGGCACAGAGAAAATTGGTCTCAAAGAAACAAAACAACAAAAAGATAACTGGTGCCAGTCCATCCTTAATACTGAAAACTCAGGAGCATGTCCAGCTGGACCAGAGCTGTAGTCAAAGAGACTTTTTAAAGAGTGCTCTTTCAATCCCATTTCTCCATCAAGGTCTGCTTTGGCTGTTCACATCCTCTTGTATTACCAGTACTCTGAGCCGCATGACTACAAATGTGAGCAACTGGGTCTGGCTGGTGTAAACCTATTTCAACAAGGAAGAAAAGAAAAAATAAACTCGGTACATAGGGTTCGTTTGACTGTTCATAAGTCGTTGCATCATGTGTCCTGTTTTCATTTGTATTCCATTGCGCTAATTCCCATCTACCTCATGGTGAGATGGGATGATTTCTAAAGTCATCCTGGAATATTCATAAAGATTAAAAACTTACTATGCCTGGTGTTCATGGCTCTGTGTTTTTCTCAGATGTAATAATTGTTTTGGTAGTAATCACACTTTAGTTGCTATCCTCCCATGTGTTGCTGTAGAAAGTTAAACATCTATAATCTACTCCCAGATAGGGTAACATAAAACAGAACTTTATGGAGAAAGCCCTGATTTACTAATCATATTTTGGAAACAAGGTTTTGCAAGAGATTAACTCAACAGCATTATTTTGCAAAATGCAAGACTACTGAGAGAAATGATTTCATCTAGAAGAAATCAAAGTATAAAAATTGAGATATTGTAAATGATAAAATTCTATGTGAACAGAATTCTAATAATTATGTAGTTATTGTCATGTATAATTCTAGTACATTATCTTTCCAACAGTGATTACCAAACCTAAGACATTTGAAAGTGTGACGAAGTAGCAAATGGAATAAACAGAGAAACCAGAAGAGTAGAAGACAGCAAGAAGGAAGTACAGGAATCCATTGTTCTTTTGACACCTTTCGCCTTACTGTGTTGCCTTGCCCAGCCTTGAGGCCAGGGTTTGAGCCTAGTCTTATTGCATCTTACTATGCTGTGTTCTGCCCTTTTCTGAAAGGAAATGAAGGAGCAGTAGATCAGGGGAGGGGTGGTGAACTGGGATGAGTGGAGAGAGGGGAAGACTGTGGTTGTGTAGGAGAAAAGAATAAATAAAAAGAAAAAAAATAGTTCTCCAAACAGCTGAGTTAGGTCTCTGAACCTATGAAATCCTGTCCCTGGAACGGAGTGGTCTCCCGTGGCGTCATATTCACACTGTGACAATAGTGCCTCGCCCAATTTCCCTCTCTTGTTAGACCCCATATTACCAACTTAAGTCAGTCAGTAAGGAAGAAAGACCGCTAGCATTCTAGAGTTCTAATACCGTGTTTGTTTGGACAGCATGATTTTATGGACCAGTGCTAAAAAACCTCTGGGAGTAGGCACAAGATTTGCAGCAAAGACTAACTTCATTTCTTCTCGGTTCTGTAAAACTGGGTATCTTGTTAGTAAACAACCAGGAAGCGTAAAATACAGATTTTTTTATTCAACTTCCTTAGGATTTCTTCATAGAAGAATTTCACAGAACTAAATAAATACCTCCTAGGTTACACTCGGCCGGTAGGTAGACTTGTTTTCAGATCCATAGGCATTCAGTGCTCTCTTCAAAATGAGTAACTAATTAGCATAGAAGGCATGTTTGCCTTTCTGCATATTTACCTGAAGCAGGGTGACGGGGCATGCGCTGGCAGACGGAAGCATGGCAATGCATTCGTTCAGGGAAGGGGGAGCTACTTTTCCCATTCCTCCATGAGTTGCTTTGAACATCAATTCCAACAATCCTGCCAATTTGGAAACTGGTGAAAGCCAAGCCTTCCTGATTTTGAAGCCAGCTTGCATCACTTTGAACATTTCATTTCTGTTTTTATGCATTCAGGATCACAACATGAAAGCGGACTTCTTCTTTCACAATCCTGAGAAGAAAACGTTCAGTCAATATCCACTGTTACCTCCACCACACCTATTTCTTTTTAGAGTCTGCACTCTCTCTCTCACTCATTTAGAAGCTTGTGGCGATTCTGAACCTTAGCATTTACCTAGCTCTGCTCAGCTAGAGTCTTTGGAGACCAGAAGATGTGGTATAAGGATCAGGGAGCTGGCAGAGGCAGTTTTGGGCTGGAGTTCAGGGCAGGTCTCCAGCCTCAGCAAAGTTCAAACCAAAAGTGCAAGGCAAAAGCAGTTATAAGAATTGGGCAATGATTATGTAAAATTGAAAATATTTATGAAAAAAGGCTGTCACTGGAGTTTGTGGGAAACATAGCCAGACACCAGTTAAAGGTCCCCAGCAGATCTGAACCTACTGAGTGGGTGTGGTCGGCAGCGTGATGCTGGTCTGAGCTTTTATGTAATCCTTCCTGACTTCATAGGAAATCCGGGGCAACCTGAATTACCAATAACTTCTAAGCAGCAACCTGCATATCACATCTACAGATCTTTTTTTCTTAAAAAGAGTGTAGCCATATTACCTTAATGAAGCAGAAACTTGTTAAAGAGTTAGAAATGCCCCCACAGTCTATCAGGAACAAAAATAAGTAAACCAACAATCCAGGCTACTCCTTTATCTTCCTGTAAAATAAAGCCTCTGGTTATGATGGAGTGCACTAAGCCAAGTTAACTATAATACCAGACAGGTGTAAGACTACATTTGTATTTATCTTGGGACATAATCTTCAGTTTCTTTATCCCATCAAACTTGTTTCTGTAGCAGAATTTCAGTCTCTAATGTTCTGTTCTTTGAACTGTTTTCAGTAGGGAAACTTGAGAGGCACAGTTCTTTCCTATGAGGAAAGGGACTCCCACCTTCCTCTAACCTTTACTTGTCCTCCAAACCCAATTTAATTCCTCATCAGCTTCAATTGCAAAGGACAGCTTGAAATCATTGACTTCTCTTAGGCTTATTAGGTTAAAATATTTATACATTTTAATAATTACGTAGCTGTATCAGTATAGAAATGGACCTTCCTGATAAAATTGACCACTTATGCAAAATTAAAATCAAGATAGATGAGATAAGCAACTGTTTGCCCATTGCGAATTCAACTGTCTTTTTCAAAGTGTATTGATTTGGTTGTGTTCTCCATTTAGTGGGTGGTTATTATTTTATATAATAATCCAGTTGCATTGTCAACTCAAAAATAAAGGTTAAATACACAAACGTAATGACTCAGTTAGCCATTAGCTACTTAATTGCTTGAATACTATATTGAATCCATCTATTTATAAACCAGCAACAGGGAAGATACAATAGCAAAAAAAAAAAAGAAAGGAAGATACTTCGTGTGTTCCTTAGATTCTTTAGAATTGCAAGAGAAATGGCAGACACTTTATAAATGACAACAGGTAAATGGGCAAGATTTCAGTAACCTGGGGCATGAGCTTTAACGAACTGAAATTTCAAAATCTTCACAGTGTTTGTTTGCATCACTGGCATTTGACCACAAATATCTCCTCTTGTGGCAAGTTCTGCACAGAAGGATGCTTGGCAACACCCTTGGACTGACCCAAGGCATATTCAAAGTGTGACATGGGATGCATCCCCAAATTGTGCTCAGAATTTCCCAAAGATGCAAAATTTCTCGCAGTGGAAGGCAGATGACAGGACACACTGAGACTCTATCCTCTGCTCAGGCAAATAACTTGCTGCTGCCCTGTTGGGAAATTAAATTCCCACAAAGTACTTTAAGAAATGAATGCTTAATGCCATCCTCCAAAGACTTCATTGTAAGTGTTCTATGTTGGAGCCTAGATAGGCATTAGGGCTTGATTATGTTCTGTTAGTTTGATATGTAGCCTGAACTGAAAATCCTGGCATAAACATAAATTGTTAGTCATCACATAAGTCCTCACAATGTTTAAGAGAACTATTTATATTGTAATATAAGCGCAAAAGACCACTAGGTTAAAAAAGGTACAAACAAAACAATATGAGACTAAAATTCTCCAAAAAGACTGTTGAGCTTTATGGAGGCTTGAACAAATATGTGTCTCTTTATTTGTTCCTATCTGCTCCGTCCACTGCAAGTGGAAGCTTCTCTGATGATGGCTAAGCAAGACACTGATCAATGGGTATAGCAGAATGTTGTTAGAAATCATGATATTGTTACATTTCTTTAGCAGAACAATGGTGTTTGGTTTTCCATGGGTTCCTGGCCTATCTAGTTACAGGTTCTAGGCCACTTGAGCAGTTTCAATTATGGGTTCTATCTCACGGAGTGGGCCTTGGTGCCAGATTGTGACTGGTTACACTTACAACTTTTTGTATTTTTTTCTGCTAGGGTTGCACCAGCATATCATCAATGTACTCACAACTATAGATCCCAAGGTTTTATAGCTGGTTTGGTGTTTACCTTTCTCCTCTGGTCGTGTGCAGAGTACCTTCCAGTATCCATGGCGGTAAGGGTTCTAACTAGGCACCAACTGTGCTTGTCCATGTTCACTGAATTATGTATACATTGTTTTCAGCAATAGGGCCTAACCACCAGTCTTTGGATGATCAACCAACAATACGCTTGGGAATAGCCTGGATAGTTTGAGAGTTTCTTTGATGTCCTTTTGACCAACAAATAATTAAATGTAACCCTTCCTGGCACTACAGGTTTTGTTTTGTTGAAAGATATGACTAGTTGTGGTTTTGTATCTTTATTATTTATTGGTTCCATTTAGATTACTTTCATCATGGATATATATTAAGAAGCATCTACTGTAGTATCTTTCAATACGATCAGATAGTCCTTAATTTTAGCTGTCTCTCCCCATATTCCCTCCCTTGCTCCCCTCTCTCACCCCATCTCTGTTCAATCACCTTGTTCCAGTCTCCCCTGCCCCCTTCTCTCTATAACCGTATATTGTATTTATCCTTCCTTGGAAATCCTACCACCATCTCCCCTAATTAATTTCTCTATTTCTAAATGTTTTGTGGTGGTTTAAATAAGAATGGCTCCTGTATGTCACAGATTCAAATCTATCAGGGACTGGCACTACCTTGTTGGAGTAGGAGTAAATTGTTGGATGATATTTGTCACTGGGGGTGGGCTTTGAGGTTTCAAATGCAAAAGCCAGGCCCAGAGTCTCTCTCTCTCTTCCTGTTGATCTGTATGTAGAACTCTCAGCTACATTTCCGGAAATATGTCTGCCTGCATATTGCTATGCTTCCCACCATGATGATAATGGACTAAATCTCTGAAGCTTTAAGCCATTCCCAGTTAAATGTTTTCTATTATAAGAGATGCCAGGGTCACAGAGTCTCTTCACAACAATAGAACTGACTAAGACAGAACTTCATACCAGATGTGGGGTACTCTTTTGATAGCCCTGACTATGCTTTGGTTTGGAGGAATATGAAACACTTTGGAGCATTAGACCAGAAGAATGATTGGACACTTTAAGCAGAGTTTAATGGGCTGTCCTTGTAGGAGCATGAAAGACAGTGGTAATTTGAACTGTGAGGGATGAGCTCAAGAAATTTCAGAGGGGAATATTAGTATATGGCTTAGAGATGTTCCTTGTGACATATGGGTGAAGAATGTGGTTACGTTTTTACCCTTGTCCAAAAGTTTACCTGACTCTAAATTGAAGAGTTTTGGATTAATGGCATTGGCAGAGAAGATTTCAAAACAGTCTAGTATTGACTGTGTCATGTGGTTATTAGTAACCAGTCTTATGCTGAGCTATAATGTTAAGGAGCAACAAAACAGGGAAAACTACAAATTACAGTTTGAGGAGGAAAGGAGCACCAGCAAGTATAAGGGACCTAAGTCCAGTGCCCAAGGAAATGAAAAGTTTAAAGAAAAGCCTGAACATAAATGGAATAAAGCATGTTGTGACCTCAGGGTAAGATCCCACCCAGCTAGTCTTCCAACTTGTGAGAAGGGACTCTAAAAGCAGCTTAGGAATAGGTGTGATGGCATATGCTTTTCATTCTAGCACTCTGGAGGCAGAGGCAGGTATAACTCCAAGTTCAAGGCCAGCCTGATCTGCTGAATGAATTCCAGGGCAATCAAACAAAGGCAGAGAAGGAAATCATTGAAAACAGAAAACTATTGAAAATGTAATTGAATGAGGGGCAATCCTTTAGCCTCAACAAAAAACAGAAGTTGTCAGGTTTGGCTGTGTCCTTCTAGGATAAAAGGGATACAAGAAAGGATTTAAAAATCTCCTTCCATAGCTAAGAAAGTCTAATGAGGTCCAGCATGTGTTAGGGGTGGTCTGCATGGAGGCCTAGAGAAGCCTCTGTGTGAAGTTGTGAAAGTGAAGCCTATCTTTTACTGGAGACTCCAAGATGTTGTGCATGCCAGAGTCATGGGAAGCCTGCTTAGACAGTTGCCAACTGGGTATGGAACCAACCCAAGAGAGAGAAAGAAGTTTATTCTACTTAATAAAACTGAAAAGAGTTGGAGATCTAAAGATTTTCTTTATATCAGACATGGTGTTGCAAAATTTGGAGTTTGTTTTGCTGGTTTTTGGTCTTGCTTTGGATCATTCAGTATTTCTTGACTTTCTTTCTCCTTCTTTGGAATGGTATATAGTCTGTACCATTGGATGTTAAAAATATGTAATCTTTTTAAATTTTATTTTACAATGGGTTACATTTAAGAGATTGTTGAGAGTCTCAAGAGACTTTGAACTATGGAGTTTGAAACAGCGTTGAGACTTTTATTGACTATGGGACCTTTGAAGGTGGACTGAATGTATTTTTGAATTATGATATGGCTACAAGGCTATGGGGGGGTCAAATAGCAAAAGGAGGCAGTTTGAATAAGAATGTCTCCCATAGGCTCATATATTTGAATGCATCAGGATGTGGAACTACCTGAGAGAGATTAGAAATGTTGCCTTATTGGAGTAGGTGTGGATTGTTGAAGGAAGAACATCACTGGGGGTGGGCTTTGGGGTTTCAAATGTTCAAACTAGGCTCAGAGTCTCTCTTTTTTCCTACGGCCTGCAAGTCTGGATATAGAACTCTCAGCTACCGTTCCAGTACCAAGTCTGTCTGGGTACTGTCATGCTTCCTAGAATGATGATAATAGACTAAATCTCCAATTAAATGTTTTCCTTTATAACAATTGCTATGGACATAGTATCTTTCCACAGCAATATGACATAAATCAAGGTACCCTGTGATTATACAGACTGTGGAATGCTTCTCAAATGTGGCAAAAATAGCATCCCTGTAAAAGGTAACACATGATATAATTTTGTTGTCATTTTGATTGTTTGGTTGGTTGGTTGGTTGTTTCTGTCTGGTTTACTTCACTCAGGATGACTTTTGTCTAACTGAATCCATGTACCTCTGAATTTCATCATTACATATTTTTTAAAAAACTTTTGAGTTATATTGCACTGTGTACATGTACTATGTTTTATTATCATTATTTTTATCCATTCATCTGTTGACAAACAACTCATGCATCCAAATCAAATTTAAAAAGTAAATGAATTTTATACATTGATGAAGAAAGTAGCAAAATCACATTGTGAAGGGAATTTCATATAAGAATATAAAATTAAAATAAAATTAGAATTTATTCTGTGCATCCTGACCCTTTTACTAGTAGGTCACAATAATTGTTATTAATGGGTTACAGGGCCACCTGCTTTTTTGCTGTAAACCCTAATTTAAACTAAATTCAAGAGGAAATGATTGACATACCAGGGAAAGCTTCCTAAACTGAATTCTTCAGAGTCCCTCCTTGTATAGCTGGGTGGTTTGACTTGTAATATTTTGATTTTTGTAAGAGGTTTTGAATATCTACCATAACAAAAGTCAAATATTTCTTTCTCCTGAATAAAACTATGGTCTCCAGTGACCAATTCTATTTTAAGAAATGTAGTTATTACCTTAAAGCTATAAAACATTTAAAGATGTATATTTAAGACTTTGTTTTAAAAAATACATAGCATTGGAATTTAATCATAAGAAAATTCGTCAGACTTACACTAGTATAAAGAATTTTAGGTCCCTTAAATATGTGATGGTGGAGATACTGAGCTGAAGGGCTTCTACACTGCTTTTTGTGAATAAATAGAACACCAGAATGAACTGTGGGTAGGATAAGCAGGGATCAAGATTGAATTTAGATTATTTAGGTTTACGGTGAATTCAATCTATTTTCTACAAGCTGTGAGGATACCATAAATGTATTATTTATTTGACATAAAAATAAATGAGTAGACCTGTGGCAGGCATAGTGTTTTCATTTAGATGTAATGATTAGGCTGGGTAGTTGGTGTGCACAACTTTAATCCCAGCACTTGGCAGGGAGGGCAGAGGCAAGGAGATCTCTGTGAGTTTGAGGCCAGTCTGCTCTACAGATCTAGTTTCAGGACAGTCAATGCTACACAAAGAAATCCTGTCTCAAAAAAATCCATTGATTGAAATGAATAAATACTAATTTTCAAACAAGCCAACTAGGAAATACCAATGGAAGGGACAATATATGCAAGCAGTCCCAAGAAGGTAAGTGTCAAATTAGAGGGATTAGAGGTCAACCAGATGCTTTGGAACCAGAGTTTGCATGTGATCTCAGCACAGGGAAGTAGAGACAAGAGGATCCCTGGGGCTTGTTAGTCAGCAAGTCTAGCCAAATTGGCGAGCTCCAATTTTAGCGAGAGATCCTGCCTCAAAAAACAAAGTAGAGAGCAACTGAGGAAGCCATGAAGCATTGACCTTTGGTCTTTCCTGCCTATGCATACACATGATCAGCCGCAGAATCACACAAGCCTAGTCCTCCATCATGTGTACAAATATAAGCAAAGCAGTAAAGACATACAATCGAAATTGTATGAAGGAGAAAGTGTGAAGTTATTTCTTCTGCTATGAGTTCACTCTGAGATTTAATTTAATTAATTTAACCTAATTTAATTCTCTGGAATATCAAAGATAAACTTAATTATGTAGGATTTTTTCCTTCATATAAAAAATCTGTGAATTATATTTTTAATATTATTTTAATTAAATTGGAATTAGATCACTTTCTCCATTTTTTATACTTTCTCTAGTCCTTCTAAGCTACTGTCCCTCAAGGCATTCTCATCTGCCCCTATGCTTAAGTTGATAGCTTTTTGTCCTTTGATTATAATTGCTACATACATATACATGTGTATGCATATACACACAGCATGCTAAATCTGTTTTTGGTGACTATGTATATATGTTTAAAAAACTGATCATACTGTAGGACAACCAATCTGGAGGCTCATCCATAGGAGAAGCTGTTTTTCTTCCCAGCTGTCATTAGTTCTCTAGGGGTGGGACCACTAAAAACTTTCCCTTTCAGAATCATTATAGTCATTCCTAAGAGAGACTGTTCTACAGAAGACTTCATGGGATTTAGGTTCCCATAATTTTTCTGTCCCTTTCCCTTTGATGTTCCATGAGGCATAGATGAAGGAGCTATGGTTGACATTCAATGAGGCCAGACTCCCCCATGATCTTTTGCTGTCTGTATCACATCCAACTGTGGTTTTCCATGATGGTCTCATTTTCTGTAAAGAAAAGTTTCTTTGGGGAGGAGTAGTAGCTACATGACTCAGTGGGTATAAGGATAAGACTTAGAAAGTCTTAATGAATTATATTGGTCTAGTAAAATGATTGCAGAGACTCCAGCAAGCCTGAGCATGGCAAACATGGCTCCAGTTGGCCTTCCCTTTCTCTCCATTTCCCTACCTTCCTAAAACTTGTCCCCCAAATCTATTCCCTTATTTAATCACTTCCTCTTTCGGGGACTGCCTAACAAGATTCAGCTATTAAAGCATTGAAGTTCAGCATTCAGAAGTTCCCTTGTAATTGCCCTAATTAACCTGTCCAATCAAAATTTAACCCCTCATCTTAACACAAGGTTTCCACTTTTACCTTTATAAAACTCCTTTTGCCTATGAGCTGTATCTCTCTCTTCTCCACCCAGAGGTAGTCCCCACGACAAATATCCCTTTCCCCTCCCCTTATCCCTTCCCCATTGTCCCTTTTCCTCTATGTCTATCTTCTGTCTTTGTCTCTTATTCCCTATAGCTTGTTCCTCTGAAGAAAATAAATCTTCTTTGTGCTGAGAACTTGATCTTGGGGTATCTTGTTCTGATGCCAGTCCCTTCAATGATGGTAGTAGATTCTTTCTGATCCTTGACCTCACTAGCCTTAGGAAACTGCCTAGGATTCCATTATCAGTCATTATTTCCTTCCTTCTGTGTGAGCCTTAAATCCAATTAGACAACAGTTAGGTGACACCAAGACACATGTAAGTACTACTTACTGCATCCTTCTGCATGTCTTGTCACGTCTTTAATTGCCATGGTTCAAATGGTACAGTTGTAGAGAACTACTTAATTGTTTCCTCCCCTTCGCAGCTGGAGTAACATTTTCTGGACCCATGAGAGCTAGACTGCAGGAAAGAGGCTTCTTAGCCCCGATTCTTAAGTGAATGGTGTCTTTAGCAATAGGGGCCTATCCTCAACCATCCTCGGTGGTTACCGAGGGCTATTTCAACAATACACACAGTTTGTGGGGTTCAGGTCACTTTGTCTTCCTTTACAAACCATTTAGAAAGTTTCTTATGCCTCGTAGTGGGATTTTTGTTAGTCTATGATTATCGTAGAAAACATTGCCTTAGTGTTCCAACGGCTTAACTTCTTTAAAGTGTGTGTGTTTGCGCATGTGTGCACCTGTGTGCTTGTGTATATGTATATTCACAAACACTTTAAAGTATTGTGTGTAATTTTAGAAAAATATAAGAAAATATGATTCCTTTAGGCTTTATCAAACAGCTTGGATGTTTCTTGTCCTTTATCTCTCCTTCTCCAACTGTATTGAACTGCACCCACCTCAAATGTGGTTAATAGTGAATACTGTTCAGCTTTAAGGAAAACAAAATTTTGAAATTTGAAGGTGAATGAATGGTCTAGAAAAAATAATATTGACTTATGTAATCTAGACCCAGGAATATTGTTTTCTCTTATCTCTAAACTCTAGCTTGAAAGCCTCAGATGTGGAGTAACCATAGAAACCAGGAAAGTGCCAAGGGGTTAAAGGTGAGAGGAGGTCTTTGATAGGCCAGACAGGATACAGGTGACATGAAGGGGGGGCTGTATATTTTAAAGGTTATTGTTGACATCGTCCTGTCATTTTTCCAGTGAAGCAGGGTGTCACAAACCAGAAAAGAAAAGGTCATGGTCAAGGATTTTCCAGAAGCTTTCTGGTCTTCACTGATATGTCTTTTATAAAAACAGTAATGAAATTCATATGGTCATTGCTGTATAAAGATCTCGAGAGGAAGGGGAGAGCTTGTGGAGAAAGAGAAAATGGCAGAATTGACAAAAGATACCCTTTATGTCTGTTCCTGTATAGAGAGGAAGGGAAACCCCATGGTTCAAAATGAATAAGGGGCCTTAAAGCTGTAAGGAAAGAAAATGTGATAGAGGCAAAATAAAAATAAAAAAACCTTTAGGTTTGTTCTTTAATAGAAATGAAGGGAACCATCTATGATCCTGTAAGCAAACAATGAAGGGTACAACAGCTAAGTGCAGGAGCTGTCATAATCAGGGTACACTCAGCACTTGGACTCTTTGAATTGGAAGAGAATTTTAAACAACAGCAGAAGAGTCTGGTTCACAAAGCTGAGAGACATGGGGGGAGGATTGGGTCCCTTTGAGTGCTATGCAAACAAAGAAACTGGAAAATGTAACTGCTTTTATTTCCTTGAGATAAAGGCTGCAGAACTTGAGGCAATACAAGTAAGATATGTCCCTGATGGCAGAGTCCCACAAAACATTAGGCTGTCATCTGCTAAGGTCCCATAAATATTAGAGGACAGAAAAAAGTAGAGAAAAGATAAGGATTACAGAGGTACCTGGTGTCAGGAGAGGTGGTGTTTGATGCCTCATTCCCTGGTACAGATAAGGATGTCTTCACAAAGGAGTTAAGAAATAGATTCATCAGAGAAATTGAGAATGTGTGAACTGATACACACACACAGAGATTCATAAAGCACATAAGCAATGAAAAGGGAATGAGAGAAGGGCAAAAGAAACAGATCTACCCATGTTTCTTTAAGGAAAAGGTGGCAAGATTTGTGTGGAGCCAGAGGTCCTTGACAAAAATTAAACAAAATATCAAATGTCTTGCTAATGATCTACTTAATGACTTAGGAACAGATCATGAAAGAAATGATTAAGTATTGCTTGTACTTGGGAAATTTCTCCCCTAGAATTTACGGTGTAAATGCTAGTGTTGTTTGCCTAGGCTGAGTCCTTTGAGCGAGCAGGTGCAAGAAATGAAAAGTCAAGTTTCTGTATTGGCCCAGAGATGCCGGAACAAGGGAGTCAAATCCAGCTACAGACATGGAAGAAAACAAAAAGTGCAGGCCTACTCTCCCTTGAACTTCAGCCAAACCAAGGGGCTTAAGCCAGACCCACTGCTACCTCTGGGTACGGGGAGATTCATAGCAGCCTCACAGTGGTGCAATGCCTGAGACGAGGTAGCCTGATAACTTACTGGAAATGCCTGTGGGTTATGAAAGGCAAGATAGGGTAATGTCCTCCTTCCTTGAGGCTGTACCCTGCTTCACTCTCCTAACATAACAATTAACAGGGGTTATGACATCATCCTGCAATACAGATCATCCTGCTTAGTGTCTTCTTATCAGACCAGGAACAACTGCGTTTATTTGGAATGGGTGGTGGTAAGTATTCAGAGATTATAACCATGCTGTGCAAAAACGCCTTATTGCCTAATGCTAATTCTTAAGTGTCCAAAAGATTTGTAGGTATGTGGGAAAACAATAAAGACAGCTTTTAAAGAGTTGAAATAAAGCCACCCTGCGTGAGACCTCCCAGAAGTCATAATATTGTTAGTCCCAGAGATGGGATGGGCACTACTTTTTAGTTGTTGGTTGGAGAAGCCAATCACATTTCAGAAGCCTTCAATGGTATTGTCATTGCCGTTGGATGAATGCAAACTTAGATGGTAAATGCCTGTTGCTGAAAATGTTACATGCTTTGACTGGATGACAGTAAGACTTTAGGCTGAAACAGAAGACATGTGCAAGTGTTTATCCATATGTTACAAACTATGGTTTACAGTACAAGAAAATGGGAAAAACTAAATATTTCTGACCGTGGTTCTCAGATGTCCTTAGGCCTCTTAAGATTTATTATTTCTTCTTCATAAAACAGAATTGCAGGTATATTATAGCCAAAACATCATCTTTGGTCGAACCTCCTAGATCATCTAAAATTTGACTGACTCCTTTCACAAAAACTCTGTAATCGGTTCTCTTTTTCCTCTCAAGTTTGACAGTTCTTTTAGGGTTGTCCACAGGCCTTGATGCGCTCTGTAAAGGCTTATGCGTAACTGTGATCTGGTTCCTTGATAATTACGTAGGCTTAAGTATTGTGACATTATTGTGCCTATTAGTATTCTGTTTCTTAAGTGCTCATTTGTATTGTTGAATTTTAATTGCTGTATCATTCTATAAATACTCATATATGAACATACATATTTATGAAATGTAAAATCTGATGGTTTGGTGCGTATATATTGTGAAGTGACTAAATCAAACTAATTAGTATTACTTAGCTATCTTACTATTTCATCGAAAGATTTCCAGATCCATTCCTTTATTTGTTTGTTTGTTTGTTTTACAAACCAACCAGTTGCCTCTTCTTCCTCCCCTCCCATAACCTCCCCCACCTCCCTTCTACTCCTTCGTTCACTCCTCCTCTCTCTCCATTCAGAAAGGGTAAAGCCTCCCATGGGAGTTGACAAGGCAAGGCATATCAAGCTGAGGTATGACTAAGCTTGCATCAAGTTTGAGTGCAGAATCACATCTTAGGGAATTGGTTCCAAAGAGCCTGCTCATGCATCCAGGACAAGTTGTGGTCCCACTGCTAGAGGCCCCATAAAAGATAAAGCTACACAATTTTCACCCACATGCAGAGGGCCTAGGTTGGTCCAAGCCAGCCAAGTAGCTATGGTTCAACATGAAAATCTGTCAATACACAATCCACCATATGAAGAAATTAGAAGAAAAAAATGTAATCATTTTATTAGATACTCAAAAAACTTTGAGAAAATCCAACACTCCTTCATGATAAAGGTTCTGGAGAGAACAGGGACACAATAACGTACATAAACTTAATAAAGGCAATGTACAGCAAGCTCACAGCCAACATCGAACCAAATAGAGAGAAAATCAAAATGATTCCACTAAAACCAGGGATAAGACAAGGCTGTTCACTCTCTCCGTATCTACTCAATATAGTTCTCAAGGTTCTAGCTAAAGCAATAAGGCAACAAATGACGATCAAGGGGATACAAGTTGGAAAATAAGAAGTCAAACTTTAAAATTTTAGGTGATATAATAGTATACATAAGTGATCCCAAAAATTCTACCAGAAAACTCCTACAGCTGACATTACAACTTCAGTAATGTGACTTAATACAAAATTAACCCAGATCCATTCTTTCAGCATTTAAAAATATATACCATTGCTAAATACAATGAACATGTATTTCTTGGTCTTGGAAAAGAAGCCTCCTCCTCTTCCTTCAGGTCCTTGTCCTCCTCTTGTTGTTCTTCTTTTTCAATATATTTTCAGCATTATTTTAGACAGCCTGTGTCTGCCTCTACCATCACTATCCTCCCCTGTTTTTCCTTACACATTCTACTTTACTGAAAGACAATCTACTCATATTAGTCCTATTAGAGAAAACTGTACAGAGAATTCCTGGTTCAAGTACATAAAGTCAACATAATATTTGGGGAGTGAATGAAGGGTTTCATTCACCAAAGC
Source organism: Ellobius talpinus (assembly GCA_001685095.1). Taxonomy (NCBI): domain Eukaryota; kingdom Metazoa; phylum Chordata; class Mammalia; order Rodentia; family Cricetidae; genus Ellobius; species Ellobius talpinus. The sequence continues at coordinate 17,478 of LOJH01005951.1, read as the reverse complement.
ACATATACGTAAACTGCTTCAATTCCAAGTGGGTTCGTAATATATCTTCACACTGGATGAACACAAGAAATTGCACGTGTGTTTTGCTAAAATTCCTGCAGTTGTGCATGAGGTGCTTGGAATGTCCTGGTTTCTGGTTCAAGAAGGCAGACTGAGTAAGTACACTTATCGTGGATGAATTGCTTTAGGGATAATTAGAATGTCCAAGGCACACCATTACAGTACAAAATCATACCTTCTGATTTATTTCCAGCATCACACTCTCAAAATCCTTTATGAAAGCCGCAGTCTGGGATTTTACTGTCTAATCCGTTTGTGCTTTTATGCGTGTGTTATATATCTTTCTTTTGGAATGGAAAGATCTGCATCTGTCCCAGCCTTCCAGCACGTGTCTGCTCTCTCCTGGCAGCTCATGCGAGGATAATGCATATTATAAATCCTTGAAGATCCCAAGTTCTCAAAGAGCAAAGACAACAAGAGAGCCCTGGAGTGCAGCCCCCTGCTCATCCTTCCCTCCCACCGCCTCCCTGCTTGCTTCACTCAAGGGAACAAACAGAATCATTTGTCCTTGTTATAAAAATGGTTGAGCCACTTAAAAACTTTTAACTTCAAAGACTTTTTGTTTTAACTGAGTTCCTCACGTCTCAGCTCTAGTTGTCAATAAATCAAATCATAACACTCTAAAGCCTCGAAGCCACTATATGCTTGAGGCTCGTTTTTGGTGAACTTTTATGTTTTATTTCAATTAGGAAGGAAAAATCTTGGTGTTTGCTTCATCAGTGGATGAATCATACCTCTTTCTCAAGAAAGTAAAAGGTTTAAAAAGAGCGAAATCAGAAGGCCTCTATGTTTCTGTTCCATATCACACTGCCAGACTGATTTCAAATCTTCTTCTCAATTTTTCCAGAGAGAGAAAGAGAGAGAGAGCTAAATTACCCAAACTTTGATAAGAATTAAGTGTGTTCCTACTCTAAACTAAGAGGAAGAAAGAACTTACAGAGGGAAACTTGCCTAAGCATCACACAAGACGTGACAGTATAGCATGTTCTCTGTTCAATCAAGCACATAGCTTTCATGGTTTTTTGTTCTCTTTATTTTCTGTGTGTTCTAAGTTACTTTATTTCCACAGACTGCTCACAGTACCACCTAAATCAGTGGTTCTCAGCCTGTGGGATGTGCCCTTTCCGGGGGTGAGATCAGACATCCCATTCACAAGGGTCGAATATCAGATATCCTGCATATCAGATATTTACACTGTGATTCATAACAGCAGCAAAATTACAGTTATGAGGTAGCAATGGAATAATTTCATGATGGGGGGTCACCACAACATGAGGAACTGTCTTAAAGGGTCACAGTATTGGGAAAGTTGAGAACCACTGACCTAAAGTCTGCTTAGAAGAGCAGTTTTACCTTAAGAGGCCTTGGGTCATGGAAAACCATTCTGGGGAGTTGTAAATGACTTGGGGGAGGGAACACATCCATCAGGTATTAGAGTAAAGGTTTAAGTTTACATGAAAACAACTGTCTTTGCAGTTATCTTTATTTCCATCATTTTAAAATCTTTATTTCTGTCATTTTAAAATTTTGAGGGGGCTTCGACAAAATTAAATTCTCAAAGACATGAAAGAAGGGATGGAGCCATGACTCAGGGGTTAAGAGCAGTTTGAGATCATACAGAGAACCTTGGCTCAATTCCTAGCACAGATATGAAGGTTCTCAACCATCGCTCGCTCTATTTCCATGCTTTCTGACACAATCTTCGGAACTCCGTGGGCACCAAGAAAGCAGTTAGTGTACTCACATGCATCTAGGAAAAGCATTCATGCACTTAAAACAAAATAAATCTCATTATAAAAGATATAAGAAAAATTGCGTGAGGTTATTATTTAAACGGAAAGATCAAATTTTTCTATAAACCTCATAATTAGAGTTACCATGTTCTACACAGATTGGGTATTGCAGAGTTTTGAAATTTTAAAAATAGTTGCTATAGCGGGAAAAAATAAATGTAGAATCATGTGTTGTGATATTAGCAAGTTACTTTCTTTGAAATGAATTAAACAGAAATTCCTAGCTAGATGTGGCAGGATATACTGAATGTAGCAAACACTGCAGGGTAGGAAGAGCCATGTTCCAAAACACAGTACAGAAATCCAGGCTTAGAGCAAGGAAATGCTTGCGTTTACGGACGTGAGTAAAGGAATTGTACATGCTGGTCAACAGAGGCTTAAGTCAGGAGGTCAAAGCAGAAGGAAACTCCAGTTGTTTTTCTCACACAGAAACAGGATACCCATTCTAGAGAGATGACTAGGGCAATAGCCATGATGCTCATGGCCCTTGGGCCCTCCGATGCCATGAAGTTACACCATGGATGGTATCACATCAACAAATATGATACAAAGAAACCAGGCATTAATTAATCCAGATTAATCTGATACTGGGATATTTCTACATCATCTCTTGATAAGAGAAATGTTAGTTCAAGAATATTAAACCAGAAATGTTTTCACCTTGGGTGGGGGAAATAGATCAAAACTGAGTAGAAAAACTGATTGCAAAAGGGGAGATAAATAAAAGCTAGGAGGACTAGAAAGCTAAAATCTTATTATCAGTGCAAGAGTTAAATATAAAAACTATAACAAATGTGGAGGTTGCCATTACAAATACTTAACAATTCTAGGTGGGGAAACTTATATGGAACAGATCCTTTTTAAAACTTTATTTACTTATTTATTTTACATCCCAGTTAGTTTTCCCTCCCTTCTCTCCTCCCAGTACCGCCCCCACATCAGTTTCCATTCCCCAATCCACTCCTCCTCTCTTTTGGAACAGTTAGCTTGAAGTAGTTGCAAAAAAAAAATCACATGGTCCCATGTTCTCGGCCCAAAATAGGTTGGAAGGTTGAGACAAGGGGGAACTCCTTGACATGAGGGACAAAATGACTACCTTTAGTGCCCATTGGTATAACAGAAAAATAGGCCCAGAGTTGTCAATTTATTAACTAAATTGATCCTACAATACAAGAAACTTGGGTTCTTTACACAGAACCAAAGAACCAAAGAGAACATCCGGGATTATAATTACAATTTAGTTGTACTCAAAAGATTAGAGCTACAGGGCTTGGTAGGCTGGCCACTGCCCTGAGGAAATCTGAATAGTACCTCCTTAAAACCATGGGCACACAGGACTCATGATTGGGTCCTGTCATCGGTGCTTGTGAAGGGGGAAGTGTAGGACTCTGCCATGAGAGCTTAATAGGAATAGTGGGACCCAACTATTATAAGCTTAATGGAGGCCTGAGTCTCAGTAGTTTACCCTGAGGCAATACCTGGTTGCTGGAAGGACCACAAACTGAGACTACCCAGGCACCACCCAAGAACAGATCATCCAAAGGAAATGCCTAGCATTCCAACCATTGTAGATAGGATCACCTGCCAGCAGGCATTCTCCAGGACACTCTTAGACAAATGTCAGCCAATCAGGGGTCCTGAACCTTAGAAATTCCTCACCCCCACCTTCACTACTACAAAAACCCAACCCTAACTGAGCTTGGGGCTCTCCAATCATTCCAATAGGATGGACACATGATACATTGGACACACAGAGAAACCGAGTTTGCAAATTTGTATAAAATAAAGGCTCTTTGCTTAAAAAAAAGAAAAAAAAGTAAGGTTGTAAGGTTTGGATCACTAGAGGCAAGTGATGAAGATCAGGGAACATCCCAGCTACCATGAAGAGTTGTCAAGTGGAGTTTGGTATCTTAAGGGATGATGCTGATGAAGGGTAAAATCCAAACCCATGAGGTGGGGGAGAGCTCACAGGAATGATGCAGAAGACAGGGCAACCACCAACCCAGAACAAAGAAGACAAAGCACTCACTCATCGAATTGTTAAGGAACAACACTTATGTCTTCCAATTTTACATGCGTACTGGCAAAATACTTACCTAGAATACCAAAATCTAATAAATGAGGTCAAATAGGAGGATAGTCCAGATATTTTTAGAGTCACATTTTGAAGAAAAAAAACAATTATACATAAAGAAAAGCTAATAAATTATACAGAAAAGATGACAATGTCTAATAAGGGATGGAGAAACTCAACACTCACTCTTTGTGAAGATTTGTCACTCTGATTGGTTTAATAAAAAGCTGAAAGGCCAATAGCTAGGCAAGATTTCCAGGCACAGAGGACTCTGGGAAGAAGAGAAAGTTCAGGGTTTTTAAGGTGGCAATAGATTTACTATCACATTCTGGAAACTGCCTCACACTTGATTATATAACTATAGGAAGGCCTTAGGCTATTTAGTAGAGAGCTGTGGGCTCTCTGTAACTGGTAGGCTGAGCATTCAGTTAGAGAATACACCTGCTTTCTTTGGATGTTAAAACCATAATGGAAGCTTCAGGAAAGCAATATTTCAATGACCGTCTTTTGAAGGTCTTACACAGTATCTAAAAGAAAATCCTTATTTTTACATGGGTTTTATAATCCACACTTGATTCTGGATCATCTTCCTTTCTGAGATTAATTTCACTTTTGTTCTTCAAAACCTTTAAGAAAAATAATTTGGCTTTCCTTGTTAAATGAACTGGAAATATATGAACAAATCATCTCTGTGAAACTTTGTGACTTATTGTTTATCATAATCCAGAGGATCTGTAAAATTGTGTTGATATGGATTTGGGTTTTCCTTCTATTTATTTTTAGTGATTGAATCCCAAACCTCTTATCTGCTATCAAATGTTCTTCAATGAGCTACAACCTTAGCATGGCTACTACAGATTCTCAATACCTCAACAAAGTTATGACCATCTTCAGAATCACTCAAAGTAAAATATAACCTTAAAGATAGATACTCCTTGAAGACATTCTGTGTTTCTCTCTCTCCTACTATGGGTTACTTGCTCAATACTTTTATTTTGAAAGGAAAAGAAATTTAAGCCACTGTACTGAACTTTATGTGAATTGTTATCTTGTTGCAGTTTTTTTATCCTGTTTGCCTGGATCTTCTATTATCATTTACATAGTTGGCATGTTAGATCATAAATAAATAGATTATATAATACAGTATTTTCTTTCTGTGAGATTTTTATATTCAACTCTTTGATAATTATCTTTAAAAGTTATATTTCTAAGTGTGTGTATGTGTCTGTGTGTATTTCTGTGTGTGTGTGTGTGTGTGTGTGTGAGAGAGAGAGAGAGAGAGAGAG
>LOJH01005950.1:0-33271 GCA_001685095.1 Ellobius talpinus | reverse complement strand
AGGGCCTGTCCTGCTCGGCGGACCGCGCCCGGTCGTCTGTGTGTGTGGCCCTCTGAGCCGCGCTGCCAATGGCGCCCCGATCCCCAGGGACGCAGACCCCAGTGAGGTCCCCTCTCCGTGTGCACGGAGGACCCCGGGAAGCCGGGGTCGCCCCCTCTGGCTTGTGGGAAATGAACTGGGGGTGGTTTGGGCACAAACGGGTTAAATGTCTGCGAGGCATCTCCAACTGTCTGCTCGGGATGAGCGAAGTTGGTAACTTTTCCATTCATGGAAGTTAGAGGCGCCCAAGCTTAGCCTTGGCCCCTGCTAAAGGGAAACTTAGGACTCTCCCCGCAAGTTTCTGGGTCCTGCTTACGGAGTCCCAGATTGGAAGCAGGACGTGGAACGTACGGTGGATGCAGAGTCACCCGGGACTAGAATACATTTTTACCTCGATGGCGGCCCCTGTTTACCGTGGTTCTTCTGCCCTCCCTTTCTGGAGCCCTGTGGTTAAATCGCGGATAAAAGATGCTTGGGAAGGAGTTGACCTTTTCTCCCATGATTGCTTTGTTGACTGTGATCCAAGATGAAGTTATTTATGGGCATTCTGGTATCCGTAAGGGTTAAAACTTTTAATACGAAGTCTCAGAGAGTTTCTGGATCTTTTTCATTTGCTGTTTGCTAAATTTCAGACACAGTAAGTTACATTAACATGGTTTGCACGTTTTTGAGTCAAAAGCTTTCCAAGACAATCCCATGCTGACTGGCAAAAAAGAAAAGAATAACATGAAGGGTTCCTGCTGGGTTTTTCTAAGGCACACGTTCCCTCTCCTTTGCGTTGAATCACTCTTTCTTATGCTTAGTCACTGTTTTTTACTGTAGGAGTTTAGTTGAGGACAACATGGTGTTTTGCTAACTTTTTAGATTGCCAGCTTGTACCTGATACTTAATACAGTGACATAAGCTTTTGTATGTGTGTATGTGATTCTGGAAATATTATGAGTAGTATATGAAAGTGAAGTTTGCCTATGTAGTATTCGTTTAATTTCAATATCCAGTATCTTTGAATCTTTAGACTCGTGTTTGGGGTTTCTTGTATATTTTTGTTTTAAGTTATAAAATACTTAAATAAAATATGCTTTCAAAAGTAATACTGCATAAAATAATTAACACTTCCTGCATGATTGGAAAGGTGCTTTAAGGTCACTCAAACAGGCTTTAGTTGATGTGTTTACTATTTGATATAGCCTGTTTCTAAAATACAACCATTAGATATCTTAAATAAGTTTCTGAGACTGGTGTTTATTTTTATAGAAGGAGTTATTCTTGCTGGGCATGTTCTTGGAGAATGTCATTGTATTTATACATTATATTTAATGATAAAACTTTTAAGACTGAGAATCATTAAGTCTCGTATATTGTGCATGGTAAAAGGAAAGTATTAGACACAAATATACCTCAATTAAAACCTAGGTGTTTTTGTTTTGAATCAAAAAGGTGTCTTTGTTGTAAAGAATGGTTAAAGTTAGCAGTGGGGTAGTTCCTCATAGAGCTGCATTTAGTAAGCTTTATAAATTTAAGTAATATTTAAAGATGTTTATAAGTGTGGCTGTAAAGTAAAGCAGAATACATCCATTTGGCGGTAACTATGTCTATATATGATTGAGCACAGACATAACTGTAATCAGCCTGTCAGAAATTCTGGATTGTTTTCAAAGAATCATTGCCTCAAGATCCAAAGCTGAGGCTCCGTAGAAGCCCACTCCCTCTTGCTGTCTTCCACTGAGTCCTGCCATTTGGGTAGACCTATTTTTATCTGTGTATTAATACAAGTAGGTTCTTTTCTGGGTATTTAATGTTTTTTACCATTTTAATTTCTGATATAAGTCTATGATTATTTGTTTAGTGGGGAAAATTGTGAATAGTTACAACTTTTATTTAAAAATCTTTAACCATGACCAGTTTTAAAAATGACAGATGTATGTTTTGATTATAGTACATTATAGTACATGTTTTGATATAGTACATAAGGATGGATAAGAACATGAAAATAAATATTCATGCCATTAGTTCATTTTTCTTTAAAGCCAGAAGTAAAGTTTAATGAAATAATTAGAAAATATAACTCATTTATCCATTTGGTTAGTCTTAGTTGTCAACTTGACAAAACCTAGAGTTATCTGAGAGAAGAAGCCTCAATTGAGGAATTGCCCAGCTCACTCTGTCCTGGGTGGATGCCGTGCTGGATTGTCTTTAGTCTTAATTGATGTGGGAGGGCCCAGTCCTATCTGTCCCTAGACTGATAGATAGATGGTCCTAGACTATATAAAAAGAGTATCAGACAGTGAGCAGGCCAAAAAGCAGCGCTCCATCATGGTTTCTGCTTGAGTTCCTACCCTGACTCTCCTGGATAAACTGTGACCTGGAAGTGTTAGCTGAAACAATCCTTTTCCACCCTGTAGTTGCTTTTGATCCATGTTTTATGCCACCACGACAGTATGGTGGAAATAGAACACCTTTGGGTTGGGAGGGTGTGCTATGTGTTGGAAATTTAGTGGTAATCTAACTTCACCATGTGTAGCCATCTGCATCACCACCACCACCACGGATTCAAGTCTTCTGTGCTGTTTGTTGTGGTTTTACTGTGTTCAAAACAGAGTCTGCTAGACAAGTGCTTTACTACTGAGCTACCTGGATAACTCCTCCACCCTTTAAAAGCAGATAGAAAGACTGAGGTATAGATTTATCTTCAAAACTAAATGTACCTATTTGATTAGTGGGTCATTCAGTGTTTCTATTTACCAGATACTAGTACCTCTGACTATATATACAAAAGGTAAGGTTTCCTAGAGACACTTGTAACTGGTTGCTAAATTGTTAATTTTGGTAATGGACTTCCTTATAATTAATTAGACAAGATTGGTTCCACATCAGCCTTACATTAAACAGGTTTGTTTAGTAGAGTCTGTTTCATCTAATACACAAATGTAATGCTGTGCTAAGCAGTCAGACTGCTGCCACTTCATATTTTGAGCTGATTTTCCTTTGTGCCCTGCTCACCTGTACATGTACTGGCAACAACTATTGTCTTTCCTTATTTTACCTGATACTTATCTCTATATTCAGTTTTCTAAGGTTTTAAAAAGGTAGGAAATTGAAGTTACCTTTTGATTGTCTTTACTATTATTTTTCTCTTTTCCTTCATATATACATATATATATATATATATATATATATATGAATATGATACCCAGGACACATTAGCCAGGTGCTTAGGAAGTGTTTGAACACCATTAACTCTGTGTGACTGGTTGAGATATTTTGTTTTAAACTAATTTGAAATGTTAAATCTGTAAGTTTATATTATGTTGTGGTGTATTTTCATGAAATCAAGAATGGGAATTGATTTTCTTGTATTCTTTCATTTGTGTATTTACACAAATGAATCTCAAATTAAAGCACAATTTTGAATTCGGGGAACATAAGGATGGTATGAGACAGAGTTGGTTTTAGTGTTCTTGGAGATTATTCTTTGCTATAGAAGTAGTTATTTAAAAAAGGAATGATTTATTTTCAGTTGTCCCTAGTAATGCCCTAAAGTACAGCATGTAATAAGCATGCATTTTGTAAGGGCTCCAGGCCTTGCCTTGGGTCCTAAGGGAGGGTCACAAGCTGAAATTGGAGTTGAGACACATGGCATATCAGGAGGAGAGGTGTGTGTATTTGTGTGTCTGTCTTAGGAACTGGTGACATTAGAAACAGCCATGAGTTGCATTAAACAACTCTTCTTAGCATGCCTTAAAATTGTGCTAGTTTATGATTATGTTATCTCCTTATGTATTTTAGTGAATTTTGAGTAATTGTTGGGGGTACTGTCTCTGTGCCTTAAATGGCAAGCTCTCATTTCATTGTATGGGAAAATGCCATGTCTTAAAACTATTTTTAAGGATTGCTAGTCAGCCACAGAGTATGAGTTGGCAACCAACTTCTGTTAGAGAAAATGGAAACTATTGTGAAACATTCCATCATTTACAAATAATGTGTAGTCTGATAAAACTTTTCAGTAATTCTTTCAAGTGTAGCTTAATAGAAATTGATTTTAACTTGTTTTAAAAAAAACCTCTTGAGTTTAATAAAGCTCATCTTGAACTTGAAGACATAATTTTAGCAACATGTTTTCTGCTAGGCCTGCTGTGTCATTGTTCAACTGATAAATCAAAGATTGAAGTTTTAAAACCTGTTTCACAGGATTCGTGAGCAATTTGAAATACTCTGTGATGGCTTTTTAAATTTTATAATAATGATCTTGATTAGAAAAAGGATATATCTGGAAGAACTTTAAAGTTTGAAGTCGAATCTCTCTCCCTAGAAAGACTGTTGTTATATTTTCTTATTTCGTTGTTTATTTAACTATAAAGTAAACTTGATCTAGATTCCTACTTTGTATAGCTATATTGAGAATGGTTAAATTCATACTGTTTCATATGTTCATATTTAAAACATGTGGTCAAAGGAAAAGTAATGTGCTTTAGCAATTATAGACCCACAAGAGTGATTAAGTGTTAGAATAAACTACAAGCAAAATTGTGTAATCTTCATTCCTCAAATAACATCTTAAAATTAAATCACCAATTGTTAAGTAAAGAGCTATTTTCTTAACTTTTTAATAAGTAAACATGTCCGCTATTCCACATGAAAATTGATAAGATGTACATTTAAGTCCCATCTTGTCACTTAACTAGATAGATGACTTTGGGAAGGTCACTTACTGCTTCTGAACACTATTTTTCTCTAAGTTGCAGGAAATTGACTTGGTATTTGTTAAGAAGGATACAGTAGGTAATACAATTAATATTACTCCCTTTTCTAAGTTTACTTTAAAAAGTAATAAAATACTACAGATGTGTTGCTGAGGCTGCATTTTTTTAAACATTTTTATTGAGAAGGAGTAATGTGGAAGAGGCTACTTATTTTGAAACTTGAGAACCTTCTCCTTCTACCTTTGCAAGTTGTTACTGTTTTTGCAGGTTAGTCAGAATTGCACCTTTCAATTAGGTACTATCTTTAAGATGTGCTCTGTCTGATGTGATTATGTGATGGTGTGTGCAACACATAACGTGCTCATTGAAGTCCTAAAAGCAGTGGTCACTGTTGAAACAGCTTGAAGTTTTAGGTTTCCCTCTTAGCGACAGTCAAGCTTAACCTCTAGCATGTGAGATAAACTCAGTCTTGTTGTTGCAAAATAAGAAAGCTCCAGCTGTTTTCACAATCTAATTCCTCAGCAAGGTTTGTCTTAATTCTTATTAAACATTTTCATTGCTTTAATTATAAATATTTGCCATAGTTAATCTCTCATTTCCTCTCTTGTTCTTTTAGTACAACTAGTTTAAATTTAAAATAAACTCTTACCTATGGAATTTGTAAGAAAACAACATTTTTGGAAGTATTTATCTCATGCTGTTATTTTTAAGCACAATTTAAAGCCAATTTGGTGTTGAATGTGTACATTGTTCCCTAGCATTGTTGACCATCACAATATCAACTTGGAACTTTGCTACTTGTACAGAGGAGCTCTGTTGGTAACAGCTGGGTTTTTGCTGTTCCTGTTGAGGAATGTTAGTCTTCAACCAGAAAAAAGTTGTACCAATTTGTGGAGTGATTACCCATCTAAATCAATCTAGAATTTATGGAGATACGCGCTAGAGAGTCAGCAGCAATCTGCACCCAATGAAGAAAATAGGATACGAATCTTTTTATTTAGAAATTATACACTGCAGTGTAATTTATTTTCGAAAACACCAAGTTGAATTGCCTCTGCAATGTACAGATAGAGCTATATAAGAGCTGTAGAAGTCTGGAGTTTGGAACATTTTTAGGCAGCATGTAAAGAGTTTTCTGCCTATAGATGGTAAGTGAAAGTTGGAAAAACCTAGCACACCCAGGAGGAATAGTGTCATGAAAAATGACATGAAATCCTGAAGAAAATTAGTATTTAAGGAAAGACCATCCAGAGAGATAGGAGGGAACTTGGTTAAGTGTGATAACGTGGGAAAGAGAAGGTGAACAGTCCAAGAGGAGGAGTTAGTAATCCTAAAGGTACAGCCAAGGGGATGGGAGCTGGAGGACGCAAGAAGAAAAAGAGCACTTTAGACTGATGAGGACCTTTGTCTTAATGTGGGGTAGTAATAATAAAAACAGATGAGAGGGCCGCTGAATATGTGCATAGGAAACTACAAGTTTTGGGTTGTTTTTCTTAAAATTTGACTTGGAAATAATGATAGCAAAAGACAGGTATTATTTAACTTCACCGCTAATAGAAAAAAATGAAGCAGTTAAAGATTTTAGGGGAAAAAATGTATTGAATAAGCTTACAGTTAAGTCAGCATATTTTGCTTACACTTTCTCTTATTTTTGGTCTAAACTTTGCTTGATGCAATGTTAAAAAACAATTTTAAGATGAGAGAGTGCAGGAGAGTAGGCCATGACCTCCCATGGGCAGCACATAGAGCCAACTCCATTGGTGTTAATGTGGGTTAGAAGTAGTGAGCATGGGAGAACTGGCCTACTCATCTGTCAGGTCAGGCATGGGCGGAGGAGAGATTGCCGTCCCCACCCCACCCCATCAACCCCTGAAGCTGGTGGAAGAGCTGGTCCTATCTCATCAGTTGCAGCCCTCAGGAGAGCAACCTCTACATCTCTCCCATACAACACAGGGTTGTAGGTGTGAGAGAACCAACCCTGAGGATGTGAAAGTGGGAGAAGTGGCCCCACCCCTTGCTTTTTGCTTTAGGAGGTGAACTAGCCTGGGCAATGAAGGAGAGGTCACCCTGATGGTGAGGACAAGGGAGAGTTGGTGGACTGACCAACCCTGCAATTTCCTAGGCCCAGGACCAGGGTTATGTGTTGACCCACCCTAACATCCACCCCATGTGTCATCTCCTGGAGCACGGGGTGGGTGGTTGGGTGGGTTGCTCTTGTGGACCCAGGACTGCAAGATCTCCATGACACAGGGCAGCAATGGAATGTCCAGGAAGAGTTGCAGAAACCAGGGACCTCGAACCAGACCAGTTATTCTTTGAATGAGTGCCTGCATGTAAAAAATCTATGAATGGAGGGGTTTGCTGTGTGACTCACTGTGTCACACTGCAGCTTCCGTGATGAGAACCCCATCTCATGAGGGGGGCATTTCTTCTCTTAAATTTTATTATCCTTGTGGGGGGAAGGAGATGGGTGAGGTTCAAAGATGTGGTGTGGAGACATAATGTGAAAGACACAAAGAATAAATAGAAAATTAAAAAGAAGATGAGTGTCTGTAATCCCTTGTTATTTCATAGATTATCCTCCCTTAAAGTTAAAATGACTTTCACTTACTAAAAGACTGAAATCCATAGACTAGCATATTACATTCATGATTGGCCCAGTTCCCTTTTGGCCTCATTTCTCACTACTTTCTTGCATTTCACCATAATCCATTAATATTAGGAAGATTGAACATATTTTGTCGATTCATTTGCTGTTACTTCAGAAATGAATTTCCCTTTCTTAGTAATTTACCTTGCTTCCTTTCTATGTTACTTCAGAAATGAATTTCCCTTTCTTAGTAATTTACCCTGCTTCCTTTCTATGCTAATTATCTTCGCTGTGCTTCCATTTTCCTCCTTTTGTATTGACCCACATAATGTGATCAAGTTTTGTAACTCCTTCAAGAGGAGATACTAATTCCCCTGTATATTGCTAGAGGGAACACGGTGCCTGGTACCTAGTGACTAGCAAGAAACTCATATTTAGTAAAGTGAATGAGAGCTGGCCTTCAGAAGTAATATATAAATGCATGTATTCTCAACAACATGGTGAGGGGTCTGCAATAAGGCATATCAAAATCAAGTTAATTGAAATTTAAAAGCTAAAATCTATAGTACTCTCCGAAATTTGGGAGTTAAAATAACACTTTTATTATAATTTATTTAGTATATGATACTATATTTTGAATATTATATTTGGAAGCCATAATATGCATGTTATATATATCGTTACCTAGTATGTAAATGTGAAACTATGACTAGATTGTTACTAAAATACTAGATTGTTACTAAAAGTGTTTAAGCTCCTTTAGGATATATTAATTATATGTCAAATTAACCACTTAAATGTTTGTATTTACTTTACATATTTCATTCTTAAGAATAACCTAAAGTATATTGATGATTTGATTTATTATACAGTTTTGAAAAATCAACCAATTTTTTGTCTAATGACTTTCCTTACCTTTTTCTGTTTGAAAAACTAGAGCTGGACTGGCCATTATGGAAGAAGAGGTGCAGCAGCACTCACACTGTGTGAACTGTGTCAGTAGACGGTGTATGACCAGACCAGAGCCTGGGATTTCCTGTGACTTGATTGGTTGTCCTTTGGTTTGTGGAGCAGTTTTCCATTCTTGTAAAGCTAATGAGCATCGACTCTTGTGTCCCTTTGAAAGAGTACCTTGCTTAAATAGTAACTTTGGATGTCCATTTACCATGGCACGAAATAAAGTTGCTGAACATCTAGAAATGTGTCCTGCAAGTGTGGTGTGCTGTACAATGGAATGGAACCGATGGCCAGTTAGTTACGCAGACCGGAAATCATATGAAAATCTAAGCAGAGATGTTGATGAAGTGGCACAATTAGACATGGCCTTGGCTCTTCAAGATCAAAGAATGCTTTTGGAATCTCTCAAAGTGGCCACCATGATGTCAAAAGCAACTGATAAAATATCTGAACCTAGCGAACAAATTTCAGTGAAATCAAGTGTTCAGGAAATGCCATGTACTAATGTGTTGGTATCTGTTGATGAAGAATCTTATGGTGCACTTTATCAAGCTACTGTAGAAACAACCAGAAGTTTGGCTGCTGCTTTAGATATCCTGAATTCTGCCACAAGAGACATTGGCATATTAAATACAAGTCTTCATGCCACCACAAATGACATGGATGAGAATAACAGAGATAGAGTTCAGGACAGAAACTTAAAAGACCAGGACCACCTTCATGAAGATGAGATAGGAGCAGTAGGTGGAGTTGACCATAATGACACAAGTCAGAATGCTCAGTTTGAACAAAATGGTTCAAGTGATTTACTGTGCGACTTACGTACAAGTTCTGTTGGTACTTCTACTCTTTGTAATGGCTTTCCTTTGGAAAATACATGTTCACAGGTCAAAGACCAGGATCACAGTTTTCCTGCTGATTCCATAGAAAGAAATATAGAAAATGGAGAATGTGCAGCAGCAGATGGTACTTCAGAATCCAGTTCACTTTTAGTAGCAGCACAACTTAGGGAAATAATTTCTTTCAGTGCTTTGCCGGATAGCACATTTCAACATATCCTCATGCCAGATGAAGATGGTGAGGAGGACTTGTATTGGAAGAAGGTAGACTTAGAGAGCTTGAAGGATCTTGATGAATCACCCTTCAGTCATGCTCCTTCATTCAAGTTTCTTTCTAATTCATGGTATATACCAAAGGAAGACAAAGCCGTTGATACATCAGATTTAGAAGTTGCAGAAGATCCCATGGACCTCCAAGGAATAGATCTGATTACAGCAGCATTACTGTTTTGTCTGGGAGATTCTCCAGGTGGGAGGGGTATATCTGATAGCCGCATGGTTGATGTTTATCACGTTGATTTTGGAACACAGACTTTTTCACTTCCATCTGCAATATTAGCTACAGATACAATGGTTGGAGAAATAGCTTCAGCTTCAGCATGTGATCATGCCAATCCACAGCTTTCAAATCCAAGCCCTTTTCAGACACTTGGGCTGGATTTAGTTTTGGAATGTGTTGCTAGGTACCAGCCTAAGCAGCGTTCAATGTTTACCTTTGTATGTGGACAGTTGTTTAGAAGAAAAGAATTTTCTTCCCATTTTAAGAATGTGCATGGTGACATTCATGCTGGACTCAATGGGTGGATGGAACAGAGGTGTCCTTTGGCTTACTATGGTTGCACCTATTCTCAGCGTAGATTTTGTCCATCAACACAAGGAGCAAAGATTATACATGATCGCCATTTAAGATCATTTGGAGTTCAGCCATGTGTATCTACAGTATTAGAAGAGCCATCTAGAAACTGTGTATTGGGATTACATAGTGACCATCTAAGCAGTCTCCCATTTGAGGTACTGCAACATATTGCAGGCTTTCTTGACGGCTTCAGTTTATGCCAGCTTGCATGTGTATCTAGGCTAATGAGAGATGTGTGTGGCAGTCTACTTCAGTCTCGTGGAATGGTAATATTGCAGTGGGGGAAAAAGAAGTATCCAGAAGGAAATTCATCATGGCATATAAAGGAAAAGGTTAGTTTAATTTTAATTTATCAATCTCTTTTAACATAAAATAGGCACTTATTAATGCTATGATACATCTAATAACTTTTTGAAAAAGTGACCATATCCTATAATGTACTAAGTCAATATGATGGCACATTTTAAAAGTGATAATAGAGGACTAAAGTCATTAGAATTCTTAGTCACTGTCACTAGTATATCATAGTAGATTTCTTGGCTTTAAAGTCTGTTCTAATACTTGTGTGTCTTCAGATAACCAATTTTCCTTCAGTTCTTCACTAACCACTTTGTGTCTGTGTTACTACCTGTCATCTTCTAGTTTTGTCTGAAACATTGTCACCCAGCTGAGGAACCTAGGAGAGGATTTCCTTTGGCCTTCAATTGTCTCTATTCTTAATAGTGTCTTTTTCAGGATGAGAAATATGTACACACAACACACATATACATATCTATAGCTGTTACAACAGTTATCCTAGTAATTGACCAACAAACTGCTTAGGTGATGGCATGAATGGGTGAGTTATGCTGGGTGAGAAGAATAGAGTTTGTTACTGTATATGGAGACTCTGGGTTTACTGCAAAGGGGGATGACTATTATTTAGAAATTGATATGGAAATTTAGGTAGACTTAAATTTTATTTACACTTTGTTTTTGCCTAGCTTCTTCTATTAGAAGCCCTATACAAGGCAATCACAGTACCTCTGATAGAGACCCATAATTGTACCATCAACTCCCAAATCATGACATGGGGATTTCTTATTAGCTTAGCTTATTAGCGTAGCTTAGGCTCATTTCTGGCTAGCTCTTTTAATTTAAATTAACCTGTTTCTCTTTATCTATCCTTTGCCTCGAGGCTTTTTACCTTTGCTTTCCTTCTGTATATCTTACTTTCACTGCTTCTCTCTCATGTCTGGCTGACTGGCATCTGCATGACTGACTGACCCTGGAGTGTCCCTCTCTTTATCCCTCGTTTGTTCTCTTCTCATCTCTCTTGAGCCTAGATTTCTCCTCCTACTTATTCTCTCTGTCTAGCAGCCCAAACTATACTTCTTCTGCCTAGCTGTTGGCCATTCAGTTTGTTTGTTTTTGTTTTTAAGATTTATTTATTTATTATGTATACAATGTTCTGTCTGTCTGTATGCTTGCTTGCTGGCCAGAAGAGGGCACCAGATCTCATGACAGATGGCTGTGAGCCACCATGTGGTTGCTGGGAATTGGACTCAAGACCTCTAGAAGAGCAGTCAGTGCTCTTAACCTCTGAGCCATCTCTCCAGCCCCGGCCATTCAGTTTTTTATTAGAGCACTCAGATGCCATGGTCAGGCAACATGAATCAAATGCAGCCCATCTTTAATTAACCACACATCTTACAGTGTTAAACAATGCAGCAGAAACAAATTTACACACACCTTACACAGTTAAAATAATATTCCGCAGCATAAACAAATGTAACACATCTTTGCATAGTTAAAATATTCCACAACACGTAATATGAATCTTTACATAAAAACGAACAAAGAGTATTTGGCTGCATAGCATTCACATTTATGTTAATTTATTCTTGGCCCTTAGGTTTTATCTTTACTCATTGCTCTAGTCTTTTAAAAAGTCTGTGTCTGCTTCTCTGTTTTATTGAGACTTTGACCAAAGAATGAACATATAAATTATTTTGAATCCTTCCTCCCCCCCGAAAGGGTGCTCTGGTGACATAAAGGTTTTTCAGCTAGCTATATATGTGTATTTTTATTTTCTAAGTGATCGAGGGCATCTCTGTTCTTTGGAGTAAGATACCGTAACTGTTTTTGTCCTTAGTCACTAGTATTTATATATGAAATGAAATATTTTCTGGTAGGTCTAGAGAGACCTAGTCTTGAAGATTAAATTGCTATCATTTATAAAGATTCTGCATCCTATTTTCTCTGTTGAGCCTAAACGAACAAACATCTACTGAACAAGTCTGCTTGATTATCCCACAGCTTCCCCAAGACTTAGGATGTCCAGCTTACTCTGCCCCTCTACCCACTTAATCTCAGGAAGTAGTATCTTTGTTTACTCAGCTCCCAAACCAAAGCTTTAGGTGTTAGGGTTGACTCTTTTCTATCCCCTTTATTCCCAAATTCTAGTTGATTGGTCCTTTTTCAAACCTCTCAGATTTGCCTCACCATCTTACCTTTGAGTCTTTCTGGATTACTACCACAGCTTTGGGTTCTTCTCCAATGTAGTCTCTATATAAAAGTTAGAATTATGTGTTTTAATTATATTTTATATTATAGTTGATGTAGTGCTTAAAACTTATTTAATATGTATCCATTGCCTCAGGAATAGAGGCCAACCCCTTTATGAAGCCTTTAAACTGTCTCCTAATCTTATCCTTGCCTCTTCAGTCTCCTTCTGTCACTTCATACTCTAGTCACCTTGACTTAGAATGCTGATGGTTATTCCTGTCTTAAAGATTGTGGATATGTCTCCCTGGTGTTCACACTTAAACACCTGCAGTGTGTTAGATAACATGTATTTTTACATTACTTTCCTTAACCTATTACTGCCCCCACTTTCAAAAGAACGGTAACGTGTCAAATATTTATTTATGTGTTTATTTATAATGGTTCTGGGGGTTGAACCTAGGGATTCCTGTGTGCTATGCAAATATTCTTACTTAGCTGATTTCCAGTCCCCTTTTTTCTTTTTTGCTGTAATGGAGGCCTTCACTGAATTGCCCAGGCTGGCCTAGAATTCACTTGGTAGGAAGGACTTAAGTTTGTTATCCTCCTGCCTCATCCCCTGGGTAGCTGGGATTATAGGCCTGGCAGCAATGATGGTTGCTCTTGTTAGCTGAAAAATTGTTCTGTTGTCACAGAATTTTAAGGCATCTGGCTACTTTGGAAGCCATTACCCTCTTGAGAAATTGTTAGGAATGTTACCCCCATCCCAGTACTGCTACTTTCTAGAGCATCTACTGCTTTCAGTCTTTGTGGCTTCCAAGTTGTATAGACTAATCCAACTGCAGCTAAGAAAATATTTAGGGAAAAAATGCACTGAAAATGCACTGCACACATATTCCTGTTCATTATTCTATAGATAATGTAATATTACTACACAACAAATTGCATTTGGTATCATGAGTAACCTAGAGATGATTTTAAAAGTTTATGGGAGGAAGTGGATAACACCACTTTTGACAAGCCTGAATAACAATGGATTTATTCCTTTTTAATTTTAAGCTGTTTATAACTTGATGTTTTATGTTTCTGTATGAATTACGACAGCTAGAGCAGAGCCACAAGGGCATTCTGATTTTCTGTCTATTGGACTGTTTAAATCTAAAGTAGAATTTTCTTCTAGGTATGGCGATTCAGTACTGCATTTTGTTCTGTTAATGAATGGAAATTTGCTGACATCCTAAGCATGGCTGACCACTTGAAGAACTGCAGTTACAATGTTATAGAGAAACGGGAGGAAGCAATCCCATTGCCGTGCATGTGTGTGACTCGAGAACTCACTAAAGAAGGACGTTCACTCCGCTCAGTTTTAAAACCTGTGCTTTAAGAACTGTGTTTACTTGCACATACAGGCAAGCACCTGGTCTGAGTTCTTTGTAATATGTGACATTGTATTAAAGACTACAACTAGCTAAATTTATTGTCACTATGTACATACTATTTTGCTGTGACATATATTTTTATAATGTACTATTAGTTGGAAAAAATTGCCTTAATATTTGAAATGTGTGAAATTGTTGGAACATTGCTAGACAGGGTAATCTAATCTTTATCTGCATATTTTTTCAAATTACTAATTTTAACGGTGTGGATATTTAAGTTCTAAAAACTTTTGTTTCTCAAACTGAAAAGAACTTGACCAAAAAATTTATTGTTTATGTTTTCTGTGGGTTGAAGCCCATAGTATCAAAAGCAGAACTTTGATTCAAAATTTTTCCTGCATAGATTTTTTTTCACAGAACACATTCATTTATTTAAACACTGCCAGAAGATTGTTATTAAGTTTTTCTGATACTTTTCTAATTAGTGATCGTATGTGATCTCCAGTACTTACCTAAAGGCACAATAATGACTTCATGCTTTTAAAACAACTCACAGAAATGCGTTCATCCTTTTTTCTTACTGCTCTTATGCTGAAAATGATCATATTCAGTTCTTTTTTCATTAAATTATGTATCTGAGGATTCAAGGCACAGTGTATTATGTGATAGATTAAAGTAAAAACAAAGCAAGACTATGAATTTAACTTGAAATTTTTCATGGTGTTTCATATTTTCCTAGGTATCTAATGTTTGAAAAGAAAATATACCTCACTATAAGTTTGAATTTGACATATTGTTTGAATAAACTTTAAATATTCAGAATACAAAGGGTTTGACTTTTTCAGGGGCCTTTAAAATGTTCATATAGTGAACTATATGTCTATAAAAATACACTGGTATTGTTTTAAGACATTTTAAAAATTGAAATTTTGTAAGTTAACATCAAACAGAAACCTGTCTTGGTTGATAATCTTGAAACGTTCCCACAATTATGCTTCACACACTTCTCTGTCAGAACATAAGAATTGTGTCTTTTTGGGAAGATCAAGTGTGGTTGTGAATAGTCAACAGTCTACAGTTTTCAAATTGATGTAAACCAGTTCACTTAATGTGTTTAAAGAAATGAACTTGCAATGTCAGTATTTAGAAGTAGATTTCAGAGGCAGAGGCATAAGTGACTTGTCCAGATAAATGCTGGCAGTGCTAAGCTGAAATGGGTAGTGATGTTGAAAGCCACCTGTGTCTGCTCTTTCTATGGTTTTCAGAGTGCTTTGTGGTTACTGGTTTCTATTTCTCAGATAAGGTAGTCAGACTGGGAAAGAGGGGTCCTTGGGCATTAAAGATGGATTCTCAGCTGCTTGGGATGTGTAGGCAGTGTCAAGTTCTTATTAGAGTTGAAAAGTGATAAAACTAGTCACTTGTGTTGCCTCATCTGCCATTTAACTTAGGAGAATTCATAATTTCGGTGCTTAAACTTCTTTTTCAACTGTGAGTCTGAATTACATTAAAAATAGTAATAAAAAACTTTTGTTTCTGCCAAAAAGTAAAAATAAGAATATAAAATTATATAAAATAAATTATATTAAAAAAGTTATATAAAAATATAACTTTGCTTTTTAATTTTTTTCTGAAGAATGTGTCTATTTAGGTAATACAAGCATTAACCTTTTGTTTTATGTTTTTACTTTTTAAATATTTATGATTTGTAAACTTGAATCTAGTTCCACAACTAAGATGATTAACATTTTTTCACCTTTTTCACTAACTTAAATGGATATTTTGATAACACTATATGTACATGAAAACTATTTTTATCTACTTTTTTATTTTGTTCAAATAAATATTTTTTACAATTTATTCTGGGTGAAAAAAATGATAGTCAAACTAGGCATATATCTCATTTGAGTTAAGCTGATTTGGCTGTTTTCTGAACCTGTTATTGTTGCAGTTAGCTTTAGATCCAAAAATGGATACTTGGTAAAACTTGAGTCTTACAGCTACAGACATGGGCCTGTATGGAATTTCACAAGAAATTCTGGATGGAAAAACTATTACTCATTCTTCATGGCAGTTAATATTTAATTGCAGTTGATATCACTGCATTTTAGCCTGCAGTGATGTGGAGGCAACTTTGGGAGACACAGGAACTGAAAGCTCAAATATTTGCTTAATGAAACAATTTTAGTACTAATGAAATCCTAAAGAAAACAATGACCATGTTTTACAAAATAGACATGAGTGTGGTAAGTATTGTAACAATATTATAGTCTTATTTAAGAAACTACTAAGAGCTTAAGTTAAGGCAGAAGTTGAACATTTGAGTTTACAGGGTTATCAGTGTCAAAGAGAATTCCTCTGGGTCTTTGATGAATTCGTTACATGAGTGTTCCAAAGTACTATGAATTACAGCTGAACTTGAATTCACCTAGAGGCTAATCCAAAGCTTTCCAAGTTTTCCTCTAATCATAGGCATTTTTTCCTAAATATATTGAAGATACAGCTTTTAAAAGAAAGTTAAAACTTACTGGATTAATTACATTTATTAAATTAAGAAAAGACTATCTCTTAGAAATGAGAACTCTGGGAACTTTAAAAATGTATAGTTTGTTATCTTTATCAATACATTATTGTATGTTTAACTTAAAACAAGTAAGTTAACTATTCTGTATTTTATCAAAGTAAAAACAAGAATTATATCAGAAACCTGAATCCCAAAGAAAAACTAGCATGACTGCCTCTGAGCTAGTAGCTGTCCGGACTTAGCGGTGCGCCATGACATGGACACTGATGTTAGAGTTTTGAGTTCCAAACTGTATGTAAAGCTTTGCAACAGCGGAACACTTAGGAACAAAGTCAGTAGTGTGCCTGCTCTTCATTTCCTCAGAGTGCTTCTCACGGGCCACATTTTTACCCTCAGACTTTGCTACTATATGATGAGTTTGTACTTTCCAATCTTTCCAGATAGAGATGCTCATTTATTCTCTTTCTGTTTTATTTGACTATTCCTGACTTGTTTTTTAGAGTTCTGATTGCAGATTTAAAATTGGGGCGTTCCTGCTGACTTATGACGGAAGGACGGTTTTCTCTTACATTCTGGAAGGCTCTTGAGATTGTTGGTCGGCCCCAAGTCCCAGTCACCAAATTTTCTTGTGGAAGGAAACATCTGTTGGGTCCCAAGTACCTGCAGGAATTACAATACAAGAGTACTCAGGGGCATGTCATCTGCTCGGTGCTTTTAGTCAAGATGTGTTGTGCTTCCTTGTATGAGTCATTGGGTATTGATCTCTTTCAGGTATCTTCAGTCTTTCTCAGTTCATTTGATGAGTTTCTAATTTCCAGTTTTCCCAGGTAACATCCCTTATGTTTTTCCAGTTTTACTTCATTAATACTTATCCATTTCAAAGATTTTATATCCCAGATTTTGAACTTTGAGTTCTGTCTGATGACTGAAGCAGTGTGATTTCTTATTAAATTTTCTAAATTTTCTTGACCCGTTGCTTGTTTCTTACTTCATTCATTTCTTAGATTTTTTTCATTTCCGTTGTTTTCTAAGACAAATTTCAAGTTGTTACTTCTTTATTGAATTACGAATTTTTAAAAAATGTAACGTCCTTATTTTTTCATTTAAAAGACGAGCATTTCTTCTTTGAGCTTGTTTTAAGACTAAATTGAGGAGTTCAATTTCTGCTTACATTTCCATGTTGTGTGACTCCACTTTTGTTTCTTATAGCTCCTTCTACATTTTATTAACCTCTTCATGTTTTTATTTTTCTTTATAAGTAATTTATAGTGACTTGTTATGTTCTGTTAACACCTTATATGAATGAACTGCATCTGGATTTCCAACAGTCTTCCAAAACCACCATAGTTCATTTGAAATTTTTCAGTTAACATCAAAATAGTCTCATAATCATGCAATTCATAATTCTCAGTCTGATTCAAATCCCCAGTGGAGGTGTGATGGTCATCCACATCATTCCCATGTTTTATGACCATATTCTTTCCTGAGCTGTTTTTTTTCCCCTGCTCTTCATTTTCTTCCTTCTCAAGGGCAAGTTGCTAACCCCACCAATCTTTCCACACCTTTCTGCCTTCTGCTGTGAACTCTGAACGGCTGAGCTTGGGGATGCAGGGATATCCTGAGTGGTGTGCGGCTCTGCTCCATCATGCATTTCTTTTACGTACCGTTTGCTGTTCTCTTTTCATTATGCCACTATATTATATTGTGAAAATATTTTCTTTCTGCTACATATATTCAAATTCCTAAAATGAACTTACATGCCTCGTTCATTTGTAAAGAGAAACTTTGACCTGAATAAAATTTTAATACTTCTTTGACAGTTTCCAAACACAATCATATTCTGTAATAGTAACATTTCAAATGTTCTAAGCGTTGCTGATTGATGCTTATTATTGCTGACTCAGGTTTTACTGGTGAACATGAAGTTTTTAAATTTGTAAAACTTAAGTTTTTTCAACTTCAACATCTTCAAAGTGGTTTCATCCATCTAGTGTTAGGGGAAGCTAGTTTCTGGCATGACTGTCTTAAGATATGTAATGGAAACCTCTTAAGCATGAAAAAGAAATGGTTTTTATATTGGCCTAGTAGGTTGTTGATTTCTGTCTTTGGTAGTCACCAAGATAAAGGTCAAGTCTAAGAATGGAGGGCAATATCAAAGTTCACTTTTAGTCTCAGCCTCCTTCACCAGAGGTTATACTCTTTGTCAGTTTTAGGCTGTTTCTGAGATCTCACAGTTTTCTTGGGGGTCAGAAACAACAATCTATGTTTGGGTATCCAGGTGATTCTGATACACATTAAGAGGCAATTTAATCTTTTTTTAACTTTTAAAATTATGTCTTTTTTCCCCTTCCTTTTCCTCCCTCCAGCACCTTCCATGTACCTCTCTTGCTTGCTCAAATTCATGGGCTCTTTTTCTTTCTATTGTGTGTTTGTGTGTATTCCTAAATACATAAATATAACATGCTAATCCATGATTGTTACTTATGTGTCTATTATTTCAGGGCTGACCACTTGGTATTGGATAGCCAATTAGGGCATTTTTCCCTCAGGAAGACTTTCTCCCACTCTCAGTATTCCTTAGTTGACTAGTTTTTTAATCTATGGTTGAGGCCTCATAATCTTAGTGGAAAGCCTGGGGCTTATCGGCTGTTTCTCCTCTGTTATCCAGGTGAGTGTGTAGGTGTGTACATATTTGAAATACTAAATGAAGAGCCATAATTTATTAAAACTTTAAATATATGTATATATGTATATGTTAATTTTCTAGTCATGTGATAAAATACATTGGGTACTATGACTTGCATTTTTGTTAAAAAACAGTAGTTCTTTAAAATTTCCCTAGTATCTTACATGGTGTTGACTTTCTTTAAGGTAAATTACAGTGTAAATTTTAGTTCATTATCAGTAACCTTTAGTCAAGCAGTCTCATTCTCTTTAGTGATTGTAAAATCTGGCAAATGTCTAAGATTTTTAAAATAAGAAAAGTGTAGAAGTAGAGAAATACTGGATTAAGTCCTATGAAGATATTTAATGGGATTCCCATCAACCCAGTCAGTAAGAAATACTAAGTGTAGATTTCTGATTTATCATGTATAGAATCTGTTTTTAGGTCTTTACACTATTTGCGTACATTAGTATTGTATTCTTACCTGTGTTTTCACGTTGAATAAGAGAACCTTAGTAATACTGATAATAATGGTATGTTTAACAAAGCTATGTACATTGAAGGTGTGGGAGTTTATGTTACTATTGATAAGAGATTTTATTTGTAGACATTTGACTATTGGATTTTGGTGTAAAACAGATTTTGTGTGTGTGTTCCCATCCCCAACTAAAAGACATTGGGTTTGTTTTAAATATCGTGAGGAAAGGCTATTCAAACACTTTACAGTTTGTTTCATTGAGTGATATCCTACATTGGAAGTAGATGTGATTGTTACCTGAAGAATTGTTTTAGTGAAAGCCGGGTGGTGGTGGCAGCCATGTCTGTAATCCCAGCACTGGGCGGGGCAGGGAGGGAGGGTGTAGAGGCAGGCAGATCTTTGTGTGAGTTCGAGGCCAGCCTGATATACAAGAGCTAGTTCTAGGACAGAGACCAAAGCCACACAGAGAAACCCTGTCTCAAAAACAAAACAGACAAAAAAGGAATGAGAGCAGTTAGGTCAAATCTCTGAACAAAACTTTTTGCATAGAAAGAATTTTTCAATACTGTGGATGTAAATGGCTTTGCTATCTTGATAACTATGAAGCAGAGTTTTGATTATGCCTTTAAAACAAACTCAGGACTAGCTCATCCCATTGTGCTTAAAATAATATGCCAATAGGTTTTGTTAGTATTAATCTAAACTTGGTTTTCAGAAAGAAAAAAGTTTTGTTTCAGTGAAGCCTAAGTCTAGTGAAATCTAGAAAAAGAAGGCTGATTCTTTTGAAGACACCTTTTTATGTAACTATTTATTGTTATTTAGAAGATTGAAAGAAAATAGTTTTCAGCTTCCAGTGTTATGATGAGAATATTGAGGCATTCCATCTAATAGAAATATGTCCTGACAAGGATCCCTCTTCCACTTCGCAGGTGCAGAAAGAGAAGGAACATTTAAATAAAGGAAAGTTATTGTTGTCTGAATATTCACCTTTTATTGTTAGGGAGAAATTTTGTGTAATATCAAAAGGAAATACACTAATGAAGTGTGGTATGTTAAATTGGAAATTCGTATCCAACTGAGACATTTTCCTAAAGGTGTGTGGAATTTTGTTGCATCTGCATCTGAAAAAAATACATTTACTGCATATATATATATATATATATCTGACATCTAATCTTTGTAATTGATCATCTTGAGGTTTGTTACCTTGGAATATTTCAAAATTTCCTGGTTGTATTGATGTTCCATTTATTAGGTGTAGAGTGACTTGACCTTAGTAAACTACAGAGAAGTAAATTTGGGTTACAAACATGATTTGTTAACACATTATAGAAATACAGTAAAATTTGTTGATACAGATCTTTTAAAGTAATTTTCCAGCCTTTTGACATGCTGGATTAAAGTTTCCAGTCTTAAACGAAAAACATTACAGAACTGATTGACAAGGGAAACAAATTATTTCTTTTTCATTAATACTAATACAGTTTTTAGCATCTCCAAAATCATTTTATTTACATGTTTGCATGATTGTATTAGATAATGGCTTTTCTATTGCTATTTCTAGTGATGGTAATATTTCATGTGTTGAAAGTAATAAAATTACATTTTAGTGAATTCTTGATATCAGATTCATAGGTCCAATTACCCTTTGCCATCAGAGATAAAAGTCATTGGGTTTTTGCCTTTTTAGCATAAATCATTTAAATTTTTCTCAGAAAAGATTATTAAAGAAGTAAATAAACTGGTATTTAATATTTGTCAAGAAAACTGATAAAAGTCAGACAGTTTCTGTTTCTAGTCAAAAGGAGACATTAATTGTTAGGCTGTTAATGTGAGAGTTAAGAGCCACTGATAAGAGGAAATTCAAAGATTGAAAGGAGGGGGCCTGGGGTAATTGCTCAATTGGGGTAAAGCACTTCCTGTACAAGCACAGGGACATGGGTTTAATTCAGAACACGTAAAGATGCCAGGCATGCTGGCACACACTTGTAACCCCGGAGCTGAGGAGGTAGAGACAAGTGGACCCACTGGCCATTGGTGAACTGGCCAAGAAGAGAAAAGAGATGTTCTTTAAAGAGGTGGACAATGTTTCCTAAGAGAGAGTGTCCTCTGGCCTCCACATTTGTAGAAGCCTACACCAGGACTTAAACAAAACACCCTGCTTTTTCATGTCCCAGAATATTTTTTTCTGTTGAAAACTTTTTTTTGTAAGTTTTTGTTTTGATGCTTATTCTGTGGCTAATGAGGTGGTCAAAATGCCTTGATTAATTACATGGAGTTTTAAAAAGCCTGGTCTGCTAATCAAATTTAGTGAATTTCGTCAACAGCTTTATTTAAATGTACTCAGCTTTTAAGAAAGTCTTCAGGTTCAAAAGTAAACAGATTTGTAGTTTGGAAACATTTTAATTATAGCATTCAGGTTTAGCCATATTATTTTACCAAAATAGGCTATAGGAATCAAAATTAAACCACTGTATGTTCAAGGGTAAAATAACAGAGTAATTGTTAGTTGAATGTCTTTTGCTAATTACTTAAAGTAATCACTTTTGCCTATTTTACATAACCAGAGGCAACAGTACTTATTTCCCACACCATTCCAGTAACCCTGATATGAAATTGCTTTGAGTGACTAGTCTCAATGAACAGGACTTCTAAATATGTTAAAGCTGTATTGTTTGCCTCAGTGGATTTACATTCAGAAAAGGAACTGTGCTCACTTATCTCACATGCTGTGTAACTTTCACTGTAAAATTTATTTTAAGTTACACTCATCACTGTCTTTTAAGTTCAAAATGATATGGTATTAACTGATTTAAAAAATGTATGATGCTAGGCACAAAAGGCCACATGTAACTGCATTTATATGTACTAGAATAAGTCAATCCAGAAAAACAAATCAAATTAGTGTTTACCAAGGGAAAGGAGGATCTGTACTTAATGAGGACAGGGTTTCATTTTGGAGTAATAGCAGTCCTTTAGAACATGATAGTGGTGATGTTTGCAGTGTTGGGGATGTACTAATTGCCTCAAATCATATATTCTAAGATGATAAATTTATGTTCTTTGTATTTTGCTACACTTGATTTTTGAGAAGGATGTGATATTTGAGGTCATTATTAAGTCCCCACAAAACAAGTTTTCCCAAGGCTTATGAAATGTTCAACCTGGAGTTTGGAATTTAAAATAATGCAGCAAATGTATTAGGCTAAATTCTCAGGAAAATCTACGAGGCCCATCTTGACCTTACTGATGACAGCAGTAGAAATAAAGCTAATTCCTCATAATTTCCTTATATTGAAGGCAACTGCGACCTAGTAGTTTTCTTCTGTTGATGTTTACTTTTTGCATTTTGTTATGATCCCTGAATTAAAAATGCTTTGAAAAAAATGTATCTTCATTTTTTTAAATTTTATACTTTATGTTCCTTTTAAAGATCAAATACTATTATGTATTAGGCAAGATTTAATAAATTAAACTCTGCATTTTTAAAAAATCCTTTTGTATTTTCTTGTGGAAAAGAAATTACTTGAATCTTGAGCTTTGTAAGCCTTTAATGATTATTTGATGTTTGGTAATTGAAGTTGTTATTGTGTCCATTGCACACTTACTGAACACACATTCCAGTTCCCATGTAGGCTTGACTCTGGGAGACTTTTCAACGCTCAGGTTTTACAGGTAATTTATTATTTTTCTATCCTTTACCATCCATTAATGATGCCAGACAGATGGACAAATTCCAGTAAAGCAAAGGATTAAGGTAAAGATTTACTTAAAATATTTGTCCACATAATTCTCTAAATGCTTCCAAGAGGTGTTCTTTGGCATATTTATGTATACATGATCATCATCATAAGAAATCCATTTATTTCTCATGATTCTGGGAGGAGTTGACTTCAGGTCATTTAAAGCTAACGACTGCACAGAGTGCAAGGATACCAACTTTGCAAAAATCGTAGACTCAATGATTAAAAGTTAAATTGCTTTGCAAATAGCTGTACTTGTCGTCTAACTGGGAGTATTTATGCCAATTAAAGGGTATGTTCTCCAAGTTGAATGACAATAAGTATAATTAAATGAGATTAACAGAATGAGGATGCTGTGAACTAGATCATCAGGATAAAAAGACAAGAAGAGACTTGTACTAGAGTAGCTCTACTGACGCAGTGCAACCAGGCTAAAAACCAGAGCTCAGCACTTCATGCTCTGACAATTGATTGCACTTTGTTACTCAAGTGATTTCTTATTAATGGAACTTGTGTACTATGTAGGGACTAGGTCATTTAACCCATATTTCATTTTCTGTTCAATATTGCAATCTACCTTTCTGATTCATTGTGCTTTTTTCTCCAAAACTTTGTATCTTTTTATGTCACTGAACCTTTTCATCTATTAGTTTGATAAAATGTTCTCCTTCCACTTGCCTTGTTCATTGGTGAAGATACAATTCTGATCACACTGTTTTTAGTCTTTCTTATCGCCTTTGTTTTTTCTAATTTTTTCCTAGTATTAATCACACTGCAGTGCCATTTCTGTTTCCTAGTGTCTGTAGCAAGGTTACTTGTGTCTCTCTAGGTAGATCTCCTGTGAGTGTCTGTGCCTGGGTGAGACCCTTACATAAGAAGGCATTTATTAGATGTTTATTGATTAATTAGTGAGTAATGATTAATTTTAGTGCCATTTAGTTAGTTTTTGCTGTGTAATATGCAACCCCAAATTGCTGGTGTTTAAGCAGCAGTCTAGCAAACTCATGCTAAGTTAGCTAGACTGCTTTTGTTTGGCCTGACTTACCTGCTGCCTGGTTGGCTTACATGTCCACAGTCAGCTGACTGATGAGCGGAGGATTAGTTGATTTAAGATCTTACATGTCTGACTGTTGGCAGGCCAGAGTAATGAAATGATTAGGTCACGTGTCTTTCATCGTCCATTAGGCCATCCCAGGCTTATTTATACAGCAATAGCAACAGCAAGCAAGTAGGTCCCAGTTGACAAGTCATTTCCTGGCCCCTGCTTGTTACATTTATTAATGTTCTGTTTTCCAAAGCGGCCCCATGGTCAATGAAACAGATTATCCATTGATTGGGAGAGCAGCACAATCATGATAAAAATGTGTAACATACAGGAATGGGGAGAATTATCCAATTAAGCCTTAAAGGTATAATAGCATTAATTTCCATCATCCTCAAACCCTCTCAGCATTGTAACAAAGATCCTAAATACAAAAACGTAAGAAATTGAAACCTTAGAATCTAACCCAGAAGCTATCTCCAATTGACAACAGCTCACAAAGGAAAAAATGGTTGAGTTCAGTGGATCACACTAAGCATTGACAACAGGAGGCCTCCTGCCCAGTGGTAGATGGCCAACAAAACAAATGCAGTGGTGTTACTGGAGATCTTTTGCCTCATAATGCTTTTTTTGGAGCATTTTTTGCCTTGCCTTTTGCTTATCTGGTATGGTTTCCAATTTTATGTTTTATGCTCTGTGTGTGTGTGTATGTGTGTGTTTATTGTGCTTTGTTCCCTTTGTCTGCTCTGTTTTATTCTGGCTTGTTTATTGGCCTGTTTGTTTTCTAAAGAGAGAGGGAAAGATAGAAGGTTTGGAGTTGGGGGAAGGGGAGGATCTGGGAGGAAATATGGGAGGGGCAACTATGATCAGAATATACTGCATGAAAATTATTTTCATGAAATTTAAAGCAAGTTATATATTGAACATTAAGAGAATTTAATGTCTAAGAAAATAGAAGCTTCTTGGCTAGTATTTCAAACCAAATTTTATATGTCTTTATATATATATAGATACCATATTATTATATGTGATATTTTGAACTTTGCAATAGTACTCTACCAATTATTAGAATTATAAAATACATTTTGTGGCTTGTGTTTTCTGAGGCTTCAGGAGTCACCATTATCAGTGATTTATGAAATAATTTTAACCAAATATTCAAATCTTAAGTTACTACTTCATGGAGCCATTTTATGGGAAAAAATCAGAATCTTTCAACAGCTTTTCTTGCAAAGATAATTAGCTTCAGCATTGCTTCTTTTGGTTCAGTCAGGTCTGATTGGGAAAGTACCTCTGCTGTGAACTAATGAGCATACAGAGACTGATCATTAAGTGTCTCTACTGCTCTTATGCTTTACATCCTGGGAACAATTCGTGACAATAAATTTGCATCTAATGGTAATACAAATTCCACAGGAACAGAATATGTGGAAATGCATTCTATATCTCCTGTATGCATAAAGGGGGAGGATATTAGAAATTGTTTGCTTTGTTAAGAGGCTGATAAGTCTCACCTTGGGCCACCTGTACACTGGAGGTCAAGAATACCCATGGTATGGCTTAGTCCAATCCAAAGGTCTTAGAACCAATGAATACCTTCGTTTTCATCATTTAGGGAAGAGGTATTTTAAAGTGCTTATAAAACTTCTGTGTTCTAAGGAGACAACTTTACAAAGTTATTAATACACATCACTGTTTAAAGTAGCTATTCCTGCCATCTAATTGAGTGTGTATATGACAAGGGATATGTATGCTCCAAATTTACAAGTATAATTCAGGAAACTTAGTAGAATGAAACTATCTGGACAAGCATGAAGTAGACAAGGAGCGATTTGTAATATAGTCGTAGCTTTATTTGCTCAATACAGGAGTGTCCAAAGTCACAGAGAATGTGAGGAAGATAAGTAATTACAATAATTCATGCTCTGATTTTCTACTCTGATTTTTACTTTAATGGTTCTAAAAAGCTCATGGTGTGTTCCTCTCCTCCTGAGGTTAGGGACCCAAGAACCAAGGGGATGACTTGTGGGTATCCTAACACCCCAAAGCCAGAGAACCTGCTCTGATATCCAAGGGTAGAAGAAAGGCATCCCAGCTCCTAAATCTGCTTGCTGGATCTAAGCCCTCGCTGTTCTAATGGTGCAGGCCCACATTAATTATAGCTTCTTCCTGTGATAGATGGATCTTAGCCCAGGCATTCTAATGAAATTAGTTTTCATCTGGTTTCCTTTTCTGTAGACAAGCTCTGGGCCTACTGAAGCACCTTTCTAGCTAACTGGGTAACCCTTAATGTAGTTAAATTTGACACCAAAATCATTTGTTACAGCTCTGCTCCTTGACAATAGGACACCCATATGCATGTCTTTAAAACACACCTAATCTTCAATAGGAAGGTTACAGTTCTACCTGTAGTTCAACAACTATCTTGTACACACTTAAAAATTTACCAGTCTCTTCCAGAGAAGACAAAGTGCTTGAGCGATGTTTTCTCCTCTCCTAAGAGCCTATAACTTACTATGATGCAAATTTAATAGCACTTAAATACTGATGTAAATTCAACACCCATGATGAGTCAGAGGAGGGAGAAGATAGTTAACACATACAAATGTATCTAAATGAAATAGAAAGTAAGGCAGTTACAGTCAGTGTTGTGTAGCTTGTCACATTGTGATTGTCTTTTCCACTGCTCGTTCTGCATTATCTTTGCTGGCACCAAGTGTCTCTCACTTGGTTATCATTCTTTATCTGACAGTGGCCCAAACCTTCCTTTCTGAAGACTCTCAGACATTCTTACTGCTGCCTGAACTGGATTGTTGTGCTCTCTCATCCATAGTAAGTATAGGTACAATTGCAGGAAGGATTGTTGTATTCCAGATATTTCCTTTCTGCCCTGTGATGCCCAGTTTAAGTTCCCCTGGTT
The DNA here is from genome assembly GCA_001685095.1 of Ellobius talpinus. Lineage (NCBI taxonomy): Eukaryota > Metazoa > Chordata > Mammalia > Rodentia > Cricetidae > Ellobius > Ellobius talpinus. The sequence goes on along the minus strand of LOJH01005950.1, from coordinate 6,058 downwards.
GCTCTGGGCCAGTCATCCTAGCTACTGTTACTGCCCTCAGACAACTGACTCAAGAGGCATGAGGAGTCCAGAGTAATCAGGTAGCAGCAGTCTTAGCCTCTAGTCGATGAAATTGTGTCTCCAGGAGAAATCATTCCTCCTTCAGACTCTATGGCCTTCAAAACAGCAGAGCTTAGTGTTTGGCACTAGGAGGTGAAATGTTGCTTGTGGGATACCAGTGTTAATGGTAACTTATGCCACTCTTGTTGCCATTCCTTCGTTTCTGGCTCATGAGCCCAATCTGTGAAGGAAATAGCATATGTTGGGTGCTGATACATGTACAGCCTGCATGTACAACCTTCTAGAAAGTCTTGCCTCAGCTTTGCAGAGTTGTCACTTAGTTAACACTGCATGGTTATTCCATCATTCTGTCAAGTCAGCTGCTTTGGATGATGGAACATCGCCAGACCAGTGAACTCCAGGATCATGAATGCATGGCTGTACTTCCTTCACTGTCAGATATAGTTCTGTGGAAATGCTGTGATAGTGTATAAGGTTCTGTAAGTATACAGAGGATAGTTTTGGTGGAAGTATTACATACAGGAACATCAAATCCATACCCAGAATAGCTGTCTGTTCCACTAAGGACAAAAGACTGCCCTTCCCCTGATGGAATCAAGCTGCCACTGGTAGTTGGCTGACCCTCCCAGGGAATGGTGTTATTGGGAGTCAGTACTGGCCTTCTGTCAAATTTTGCATATTGGTGGCCATAGCCAGGCCAGCGTTGGTGATCAGAAGATACTAACCCCACCATCATGGACATTTTGATCCTGGGCCCATTGGGTGATGACATGGCTAGTTGGAGCAAGAGACTTACTGGTTTTCATGGAACATGTCATCTTATTCATTTATGTGGTTACTAAACACAATAAGGTTAGTGAACATTCATATGACACACAAATATTTTTATATTCTTTGGCCAGTCAGAATTCTCCACACATCTATAGATTTCTGTGTCTTAATGTGTGTGCTTATATGTGTCCATGTGTTATATGTGTGGACACTTACATGTGAATGTGCATGGGGAGCTAAGGATAATCTCACGTATCATCTTGAGGAATGGCATCTACCTCCTTTGAGATGGCATCCTTCATTGTCCCGGAACTTAACAAATAGGACAGACTGGATGACTGCATGCCCGGGATATCCCCCATCTCCCCTCCCCGGCAATGGGATTCCAAGTGCACACTAGCACACAATTTTAATGTAATTCCTGGAGATCTAGAGATTGAACTCGTCTTCATGCTTGCAAGGGAAGCACTTTACTGACAAATTTCCCCTATCCTTCCCCATATTTCTTTGCTAGTTTTCTATTCATGTTCCAAGTTTCTGACCAGACAGGCTCTGGCTACTGTCCATGAATTACTATACAACCACACATCTGATATTCTATGCAAAGCATAAGTCTTGGTATAGTGCCTGAAACTTGACTGGCTGGGAAGATTCTGTTACTGTCCTTCCGAGATATCCCAGTGCTGAGTTGCTGCAGTTGTCCACCTTACAGTCGTGCTCATCCATTGGGTAGGAGCACTGTAAGCCATGCCCAGGTCTTACGTCAATTGGAGGACCTCCCCAGCCTTAGCTAGTGCAACGATGGGAACTGTGGGCATTTGGACTCCTTCAACCTGCTCATGCTTGATCACATACAGAGCACTTCTGCTGGGTGACTAAGTGCTACTAGGTATGCCTAACTTTATCCTGGTGGACCAGATAACATCCAGTTCATAATGGGCGGTTCAGGTCACAAGAGTAGCTTGGCAGCCTGTGATGAAGCATCCAGTTTCTCCTAAAGCCAAGTAGCAGGCCAAAAACCTGTCTCTCAAAAGAGTGTAGTTATCTTCAGAGAATGGCAGGGCCATGCTCCAACTTTCAAAAGGTCTACACTGCAGTCTTCCTATTAGGGTCTGCCAAAGGCTCCAGAGAGCTTCCTTATCTGAGGTGTACAAGGTAAACATGCAGAGTAGGGAAAGGCTTTAGAAAGGTTAGGCCTCAGAATGGAAGGAAAGAACTGGCAAGGAGAGAAAGGACTCTGAAAAATATTGGCATAGCTTTATGAAAGCTTTCTGTGTTCCCTGGGAGATAGTTTGGAATTCTTGACTGCTTTTCAAAATGCAGCTCCTGGTAGGGACCAAGCCACACAGCAGGGTTACAGTCTGTTTACAAAACTAGGAAAATAGCCTTGTTTTAGTTACAGTTTACATAGCTTATTGTTAGAAAGCTTCAGAAACAGGTAACGAAACAGAATTTCATAGCTAAAATTCATGTGTGGAGCTAAACCTCAATGTGGTGCAGGCAATGGGAATTTTATTGCAAGGGGCTACTTATGTAGTTGCAAAAAAAATCAGGTCCATTTTGCATATAAAGTACAGCAGGGAAGGAGAAAGGACCTTTCCCAGTCAAAGGATGGAAGAGATGTAATAGGTTGGCAGGAGATGAGATGAGAATGAGAAAGGCAGTGACCTGTCTGGGGCAGAATAAGAGGGGAAAATGTTTCCTTTGTCTTTTAAGTAAGCTGTACACATAAAAACATCTGACGATTCTTTTTCAAATAAAAGAACAATGCAATTTTGGCTTATGCTCAGACTTTTTTCTTTCAATGTGACAGTACAAATCAAACACAAAGCTACCCACACAGGCACACATCATATTCATGGAGAAATTACTTTGTAATTGGGTTACCAGGTTGTGTAGCATACTGTTCTGTTTAGAGACCCTTCAGTGAAAGTGGTTTATTAGAGAAAGTAAGAGTATCCACTATTGGAGCAAAAGAAGCAAAGCACAAAAAGAGTATACACACTTTGTTCACTTACATGAAATTCTAGAACAGGAAGAAACTTCAGGAACAAGAAGTCAGCAGGTGGCTTTGGGGGAGGGGGTCCGCAGGGAGTGACGGAGCTGCCTAAGGAGCCAGCCTCCAGCTTTACTAGCTTTCTGCTAGTGCTTGCTCTGCCCTTGTTTGTGCTGCGCCATTCTGACCTCCGCCTTCTTGTCATGTGGGATTATCCCTGTGGGTGCCTGTTTCGAAACTTACCTCGTTAGAAGGACACATTCCTAAAGGATTAGACGAGTCCCACCTACCTAAACATAATTGAATCTTAACAGCTGTGTCAACAGAAATCTTATTTCTAAATAAGGACACATTTTGGTTGGAAAATACCATATTTCAACTAGTTAAAAAGTGATAGAACCTGGTGAACAAAAACTAGTAAACCACACAGGCATTTTAGTATGACACGTGCTTGTCAATAGAGAGGAAATAAAGTCCATGGTTCTGTCACCTTAGTGAAATTTCTATGATCCAATGGTCTGGGACATGTCCATATTCCCCATCCAAGGTGAAGTTGCTTTATAGTGCCTTCCAAAAACCAAGAGAGATTCACAACACTTACTGGGCTCCTTTGGATTTTGGAGGTAGCATATACCTCATTGAGCATCTATTGCACCTTTCTTTTTTTCTACTGCATCTTTCAAACGGTATCAATTTTTATTGTAGCCAGAGCAAGAACACATTCTATAACACCTAGGATGCCATGCACACTACAGTGTCATTTGGACCACACAGCACAGTGATGTTTAAAGGGCCAGAGGTGGATAGTGATGGTGCACAAAGCTGCAGCTAATAGTTAATCACAGTGCTTGGCTATGCAGTATACTACGTCTTTTCCTTCTTTGCATTTTCTTGCTTTCTTAAACTGAGTAAACAAGTTCAATGCAAAGCAGAAATGAAGGAGGCAAACATCCACCTTAAATGGAAAATATTCATTTATCATTAAATTTGGTGTTAGCAGTAGGTTTCACTTACTGTTTGAATGAGAATGGCCTCCACATGTTTGAGTTGTGGAACTGCTTGGGAGGATTAAGAGATCTGACCTTGTTGGAGAAAGTGTGTCATTGGGGTGGGCTCTTGAGGTTTCAAAGTACACACAAGGGCCATTCTCACTCACTCTCCAACTTAGGGATCAGGATGTAAACTCTTAACTACCACTCCAGTATCATGCCTGCCTGTTTGCTGCCGTATGCCCCATCATGATGATCACGGACTAACTCTCTGAAACAGTAGGTTAGCCCCCAATTAAATGCTTTTCTAAAATAAGTTGCCTTGGTCCTGGTGTCCTCACAGCAGTAGAAAAGTAACTAACCTTCAGTCAAACTCAGGAAGTTCTTTTCTAATTTTCTGGAAGATTTCAATATTTTAGATCATGAATGGGTGCTGAGTTGTATCAAATGAATTTTCTGTATCTGGCAAGATGATTCTTCAGTGTTTCTACTTTGTCATTACTACAATGAATTGCATTGAATTCTTAAAGACTTCCAGAAAACCTTGCCTTTCTGAGATAAATCTTGCTCCATCATTGTGAATTGCTATTGTTATATCTATTGATTGATTTCATTGGTGAAGAACTTTTCAAGGTATAATATGAAAGATTGTGTCTTTCTTTTGTGTTTTTGTCAAAATTTGGCCCAGGGATTGTGTTGATTTGTAAGAAGAAATCTCCCTTCTACAATTTTAAAGTTTGTCTGGATCAGTATCGTTTATATATAGTATGCTTGATATAATTTATCAGTGCCTACTTGGGTTTAGCACTTTCTGTATACAAAACTTTGTTTTTTAATTGAGAATTAAATTATTTAGTAAATATAGGAATTCATTGGGTTTGATTTATTCAGTGAATTTTAATAACTTGAACATCTCATTTATCTACTTTAAAATGTCCATTATTATGTTGTTCACATACTAATACTTTTTCTTACTTGCATATATATGTGTGGTGTGTGTGCATATGTGTAAGCATGTCCGCATATGTGGGTGCCTATTGTGTGAAGGCCTGAAACTGTTAGGAATCTTTCTCTATTGCTCTTCTGCTTTATTGTTTAGAAGCAGGGTTTCTAAATCCAACCCAGAGCCTCCTGATAAGACTAGTCAAAGCAGGCAGCTTGCTCCAGGGATTCCATTTGTCTACCTTCTGAGGCTGTAATTACAGGTAGGACTCCTTGCTCATTCAGCATTTACGTGGATGCTAGTATGGCAAATGCTGTAACTTCTTAGTCATCTTCTCAGAAAGACTAATACTTTTAATATATACAAGATCTGCTTCATAACCATCTCTCATTGCTGCTACTAGAAATTTCTGGTTTTGTTTTGCTCATTCAATCTAATACGGGGCATTTAGACATAAGTCATTTTAAAAAGGAATCAAGTGGGCTTTGTTAATGTTCTTTCAGCCATTCTCATTCACCTTATGTTCAATTTGATCTTTGTTTACTGTTTTCTTTTCATGGAAATAAACAGTTAATTTTAAATGTTTCTTCTGTTTTCATGTAGACATTTTAACATATAAAATTTTCTCTTAACTGCTGTCTCAGCAACATCCTCAAATCTTTCCTATATGTATTCTATTATAAACTATTAAAATATTTCTTTTATGCTTGTCTTTATATATTTATTTGGAAGTATTTTTATTAAATTTCCAATTTGAGGGTTTTATCAGTAATAGTTGTTATAGGTTTCTAATTCTATTTTGCAAAGACAATATCATCTGTATGGTTGCTAACTTTTTTTCTGATTTATCATGATATTTATGTTATGACTAATGTTAATAAAAGCCAGTATTCACTCAGACAGAATGTGTATCTATAGTATAGGCTGTAACATTTAGTAATTGCTATTCAAACATTATAAAACCTTGATGATTCCTTTTGGACTCACTCTACCAATGATTTAGAAAAGATGCCTTGGACTGCAGAGATGGCTCAGCCATTAAAGGTTAGGCTTTCAACCAAAAATAGAAAAGAAGCCTTATTTCCTTATTACGATTGTAAATGTTTAGGAATGTAACTCAGCGGTAGGTTTGATTAACATGTACAAGGCCCTGGATTCAGTCTCCAACATCACATACACAGAAACACACACACACACACACACTCACACACACACAAAGAAAAAAGATCAATTATGATTTGGGATTTTTTTTTCTTCTGTCAGTATTTACTTGAGATACTTTGAAACTTGCATTAGTTG
>LOJH01005949.1:18380-33273 GCA_001685095.1 Ellobius talpinus | reverse complement strand
GGTTGAGCATGACCTTAAGTGTCTTTTGGCCATTTGAACTTCTTCAGTTGATGAGAATTCTCTGTTCAGATCAGAGCCCCCCAAATGCAGTTTTTAACTAAGCCTCTATCACTCTATTCACCAATACAGACTTGGGAGTCAGATGTTGGTGTGAAAACCTGCTAGCCTAGAGAGGCCAGGAAGCAACCAGGTGAACTTCCCTTTTGGCTAGAGACCTAACAAGAGAGAATCTGTCCACTTGTCCCAAACCAAAAAGACCTCAAACACCAAGTCCCTCCCTACTCCTTCCTGTGTGTCTATCTGTATTCCTGGGTTCTCTGTACTCTCTATGGCTAATTCCTGACAGATAGTTGCTGGTGGCTCTGCCCCAATCCAAAATTGATTTTATTAACATAGTCTCTATTTTCACAGTGTGATCAAATATCTTAGAACAAAACCCAACTAACATGGGTTTATAAGGGCTCACAGAGACTGAACCCTGAACCAATAATCAGGGAGCCTGCATGGGTATGACCTAGGCACTTTGCATCTGTGTTATGGTTGTATAGCTTGGTCTTCTTGTGAGACACCTAACAGTGTGAGTAGAGACTGTCTCTGACTCTTTTGCCTGCTTTGGGACCCTTTTCCTCCTACTATGTTGCTTTGTCCAGCCTTAATATTTGGGGAAGTGCCTAGTCTTATTGCAATTGATATGCCATGTTTGGTTGATATCCCTGGGAGACTTGCCCTTTTCTGAAAGTTTGGAAATGAAGGAAGAGTAGATGATGGTAGGTGTGGATACTGGAACTGGGAAAAGAGGAGGGAGGAGAAACTGAGGTCAGGATATAATATATCAGAGAGGAATAAATAAAAAATTAAATAAAAAAGAAAAAAACAGTCTGAAACCAACCAGGAAACTTCCTCCCTTCTAATTAGCATTCATGGTGCCAAAAGGTGCTATGCAGGCTGATGGGAACTAAAGACATCATTGGTGGATTCCGCATATTATAATACCAACCTGCCCACTAATGCAATAATGGCACAATAGATGTAAGGAAACCAACTGCTTTCTGGTTAGATTTAAGGTTGGCTTACAGAATGGAATTTCACTTCTTGTACTGCAACCTTGCTGAAAAGGTCATTATTGGGAAGGTCCTAGGCCCCAGGGTAAAATATGCTGTAGTTACACTACTGAAGAGTCAAGCTGTCAACCTTCCTCCTACAGATTTCTGCTTAGGCCTATAGACCTGGGCTACTTTCCAGATTGGCCAGAGAAGCTTCATTCTGCAGTGGACAAGAGTCAATGGGGAGAGGCATAAGTGGCTGAACTGCTAAGAAGGGAGTTGGTGTTCAGCCATAAATGGGGCACCTATATTAAAATGCCAACACCAAGGCTCAGAGAACAACACTGAATGTCAGAGGCAGAGGGCAGGGCAAGGTGCAGTGAAATCTATCTTCTGGACAGGGCCTGGCTAATGGAATTGTGAGTGCATGTCAGCTATGTTTACCTGCACAAGGTCAAGCCATCCCAAATCCTGGCATAGATAGAATGACTGAGTGATCTCAGGCCCTACCCCTTACCCATTTCTGAGGACACGGCCCTGGTAGGTTTCCAGTGCTCTGGTGGCTGACCCCACACCTGTGCATTACAGGGTAGCACTACCTGGACTGAGCAGGGTATGAAAACAGAAGGATATATGTGTGTTAGGAAAGGACATGAAAAAACACAGAGGGGGAAAATAGGTGGTTGGTATGACAAATGTAGTGGGTGTTTGCCCTGCCCATGACATTGGGCTATCTGGCACAATAGAGGCAGAGATTCTTATGTAACTGATGTAACTCCTTTAAAAGAAAGAGGGGGCAGGCTCTTGCTCTCTTGTTTGGTGGTTAGAGATAGAATTGTTGTTTCTACTCACCCCAGGCAGAAAGAAAGACCTTGGCAGCTATGTACTTTGTTGTGTATCCTGTGAGTGTTTTCCTAACAAAACCCTGTGGATTCTGTGGATTTGCCTATATGGCATACATATATATGTGTGTGTGCATATATATGTATATATGTATGTATATAGTCATATATAGTAATGTATACATATGTAAAACTATATATATAATTCTCAAAATTAAAGAAAAATGAAAAGAAAATAATTTTTCACATGTAGTAAGTATCTAGAAAAAAATCTGACAGAAAATTTTTAAGAGATATACACTGAAAAGTATAAAATATTACTGAGTGAAAATGAAAGCAGCCTAAACAAATAGGAAGATAAACTGTGTTCATGGATCAGAAGAACTCAATATGTTTTAAATAGCAGTTCATCTTCAATGGGTCTATATAACCAATCCCAATAAGAAATTCAATAAGGAATCAGGGTAGGAAAAGAAAATGACAAATTGATTCTCAAATTTAAATGAAAATGCAAAGTACGGGGATGGTCAAGAAATAAGATAATGTGGCATTGGTGTCAAGACAAGCAGGAAGACTGATGGAGTATAACGGAGTCCAGAAATAAGGCTGTAAATACATGGTCAATTGATTTTTGACTGAAGTATAGAATCAATTCTATGGAGAAAGAAGAGTCTTTCCAACAAATGGTACTTGGAATAATTTAAATCCATATGCAGTAATAATAGCTACAATAATAATAAGCAACTTTGATCCAGACTTCATACAACATTTGACCCAAATAATGCATGCATCTAAACATAAAATAAAGGCACAATATATAATAAAAAGCATATACAATGTGTTATAGTTAGATAAATATGTTTAGCTACAACACCAAAAATGGGATCCAAATATGAAATAATTTATAAATCTGATCTCATTGAAATTATGACTTCCTCTTCACTGACAGGTGCCCCAACAGAGTAACATGTGGAGCCATCATATTAAAGAGAAGGCTTCAAGTGATATATTTCATAAAGGATTTTTACCCTGCTGTAGGAAGACTCCAAATATTTATTAAGAAAACAACCCAATGTTTAAGTAAGAAAACTTTCAACAAAAACAGAACATAAAAAGAAAATAAGCATAAACGTTTCTACTATCAGGAGTCAGAAGGAGAATGAATATAAAACCTTTAGTGAGACAGCTGTGTTCATCTATTAGGAAAATGAAGATGATAAAGACCCATATTCCAATAATGGAATCAACAACAGACACCATGTGTACGTCCTGCTGGTAGTAGAGGTAAAACATAGTACAACTTTACAGTTTATCACTGCATTTAATATTCAAAACGCCATCTCCCACACATACATGATCCAGTCATTCCACTCCTAGACCTTTGCCTAAGAGAAATAAAAGCATACATCCAGAAAAATGCATATATTAATATGGTAGTAATTTTATTCTTACCAACTAAACTTGAATTAAGCCCAAATACCCACATGCTGAACAGATAAGCCAGCTATAGTATAGCCAGAGGATATGATACTATAAAAACTAAGCTATCAATATATACAATACTTACCCCCCAAAACAACTTTAAGGAAAAGAAGCATTGCAGGTAAGACTCCACTTTTACAAAATCTAGGTATGGATTAAATTAATCTCTAGAACAAGAAGCAAACCCCTTACTGTGAATGTGGTTGGAGATAAATAGGTAGAGGGAAAGAGCTTCCAAGGAGCTCAGGGACACGTCCAACGATGGAAGTTTTGTTCACAACTTTGACTATTGTGAAGCTACATGGAGGTACTCAGGTTGACTTTATTGAATTTACACAACTTTAATTTTACAATCATCAAATGCCAAAGATACATCATTAAAGCTATTTACCCAAATCTCAATGTTATTAATAAAATAACCCTACATTTAAGTGATCTTTATGAGCATCAAGTCCAAAACATTAACTCTTCAATGCTATATTAGAGCAATCATTCTTTCTCTTAATTATTTATTTTGGGAGAGAACCATCCTTTGAGAGATGGTTCTTGTCATCGCCTGGTTGAAGCAGGGTCTTTGTTAACTGTCTCTGTTACTCTTCTCTACTTGGTAAACTTCCAGCTGATTTTCTGTCTCAGCCTGCCATCTCATCACAGGAGTGGCAAGATTCCAGATGAACACTACCACATCTGACTTTGGATACCATGCCAGGTTCACACAGAAAGTACCTTTCCCTACTGAGCCAACTTCCCAACTCTTGATTAAATATTCCGGGAAATAAATCAGCCCTTGACTTCAGTATATACTTTCATAACAATCTAGTTTCTCTTGATAGCATTTCTTACAATTGACATCAGCTATTTACTTGATCAATGTTTCTCTGTCCATGAGAACAGAGATGGTATCAGTGCCCATTAATGGATCTCCTGGAATATGATAAGTGCCCAATAAGCATTTGTTGAATGTCATCTGCTTGACTTGGTTGATGCATGACATAAGGGTGTTATTTTTCTTTCTTGTTTTAGCTTTTGTTTCCATTGCTATTTTTCCTGCCCGAGACAGAACCCAGGGCCTCACACAGGCTCAGCACGTATTTGGTCGCTGAACCACACCCTCAAGCCAGAATAAGTTGGTTTTTTTTGTTGTTGTTGTTGTTTTATTCTCAATGATGCACAATAACAGGTATGGCACAACGTCTAGTTTCTATAATTCTTTTCTTTCTTTTCCTATTCATTTTCCAGTATTAATATGGAGGAACAAGTCCTTTTGAGACTCTAAAAAGTTGTTAGGCTCTGACATCAAGAAATAAGTAATCTAGAAAGCAAAAAAGACAGAAGTTGTGGCATAACTTTCAGTTACGTATGATTTCGCTGTTATATATTATATTATAGATATATAATAGAGATAAATAATCTCTGCTGTTTTACCTCAGTACTAAGTTGCCATTTTCAGCATCCAAAAAGAAAAAGAAATTGCCTATACCTAAGAGCAAGCAGACACTATCAAGAGTAATGCCCAGCTGCTGATCCTGAGAGCTTCCTGAAGGAACTGAGCCCTCTAGTCAGATTTCCAGAGACCATCCATGCTGAGAGAAATTCTTAAAATGGGACTCTGCCACCTCCTAGCTTCTTAATTATGAGAACTTTCAAGCCCAATATTCATCCACCAGTGTTCAAAGACAGAAAAGTTAATATATCTCCTTTCCCTCACGCATTCCCCAGCTGCCTATTACAAAGCTTCTGGGTTACAACCCTGGCATCTCCACCAGGCACTTCAAATTAAAAAGTCTCCATTTAAAAAGCCTCCTTCACTAACTTACTCAGGCAGTGACTGCCGGCAGCTGCCTCCGGCACTAGAGCAGCCAAGGGAGGCATGGGGCAAAGTGTCAGAGAAGCAACCAAAGGAGGACTAGAAACAAAAAGCAGGATGTTACCCGGTATTGTACCCCTGGGCAACATTGTCCCTCCAGGGGCCTCCTCTCCACCACTCAGTGCTTTGGGGAAACAAGATTCTCCTTTGTCAGGAACTGGAATATACCAGGGGTGCAGCCCTCAGCCTAAGGCAGTCAGAATATATGATCAATTGCATCCTTTTAGGTCTTGTGTTGATCAGGGCTAGCCTTCACCCCCTCTCCTGTTACTTACCAGGCAATCACTAAGTCGGATTCTATTTTAGGATCACTCTAAAATGTGTCTCCTTGCTTTTCAATTATTACCTTTATCTCTTGCCCAGAGGCATTTTAAGATCTTTGGGTATTCGCAGTATTAAGAAAATTTGAGCTTCCTCTAACAGTTTTTCTCGATGTGCAGTATAAAACTGTTATTCAGATTTTGTACTAATTTGACAAACACATGAAAGAAAAACATAAAGAGGGTGGTTTCCTTTGAACCACGATTTCAGCCCAGGGTCATTGGCTCCATTCACTCTGGACCTGTGGATAAGAAGAACAAACAGGGCAAACAGTTGTGGTGGGACACAGCTGCTGGCCTTGTGGCAGGCAGCAAGCAGGAACCAGGAGAGATTCGGGACAATTTCCATTTCTCTGGGGTATGGAAGGTGGATTCATCTTAAAGTTCGAGTTTTGTTTAGTTAAAATTCCACAGATAAAGTTTGTCTAGGAAAATTTCTTCCGAAAACTTGTCTTTGTTTTGAGTGTTTCTTTTTTTTAAAATTTGCTTGCTTATTTGGTGTGTGCATGCGTGTGTGTGTGTGTTAGACATATGAGCATGTGCACATTGAGGTGCCTCTCTGTATAAGTATGTAGACAAAAGATGTCAAGAATCCAGTAGTTACTCTCCATTTACTTTTGGAGATGAAGTCTCCCACTGAACATGGAGTTACCTCATTGGCTAGTCTGGCTGGTCAATGAGCTCCAGGGATGCACCTGGATCTCCTAGCTCTTCCAGAGCCTTAGGTACAGACGAGTGCTTCTGTGCCCAGCTTTCACGCAGGTGCTGGAGATCTGAATTTGGGGCCTCATGCTCACACCACAAGCACTTTACCAACTAACACATCTCTCCTGCCCTGCTTTGAATTTTGGAAAATTAGATAGAGCTATCTAGATAAAGAGTGGGGCCTGAGATATTGGGTAAAAGAGAAAGAAAATTAAAACTCCAATTACAACAGCCGCCATGGTGAACTGAAGGGTTCTGCTGTATCCCGCAAGCTAAGGGAATAGTTAATGATGTATTTTAAGATGACCTGGAACACATTCATGTCAACCAAACATTTTTCTGTAACTTCTGACATATCCGAGGATCTCTCATCACTTTCAGATGCAAAAGAAGAACAGAAATAAAATGCCAACAGCAAAACAAGTAGTTTTCACAAGCAAATACTCATAATACACAAGTAAGCTTCTATCTCAGTCATCTTTTGGATTTTTTTTTCTTTTTCAGTGGCCTTCAAGGAGATGGCCTTTATTTCTTGCACTCTTCATGACTTCAGAGTTACCAAACACAAAAGCATGGGAGCCTGGGTATCATTCACCAAGACCTGTTGGTCACTGGCTAAGGGCTATTCTTTGGTATTAATGCCCTAGCACTCTAGAGCAGGCTGTACACAGGGTTGGTTGGCTGCCAAAGGCTTTGGGGAAAAGCCCTCAGAAAAATAAATGCAGATATTGGCTGTCAAAATGGGAGGGGAAACACATAGGATGAAAACACTCAAAGTTTATAAGCAGAACATCAATATTGCTAACTAAAACTGGATGTCTCATGGAAGTCAGTGACAAGGATAAGTGTTTCCTTCTTTTTTTAAAGTTTCATTTTATTTAATTAACATGTTTTAATTTAATTGACATACAGACCACAGTTTCCCCTACCTCCTTTCCTCCCATTTCCTCCCCTTGACTCTTCCCCATCCACTCCTCCTCTCTCCATTCGGAAAGGAGCAGGCCTCTCATGGTCTTGAACAAAGCATGGCACATCAAGTTGAGATGGGACTGAGATCCTCCCCTGCACAAAGTGTTTCATTCTTGTTGATGAGCCATTGAAATAATTCACAAATAAACTTCAACTGTTGATATGTGGATTACATGGAAAACTTAAATCAAAGGATGACCATTTTGTGTCCTGTGTCCACAGAACTGTCACTACTGCAATACACTCCACGGCCTCTTCTGTTGAACACTCAGCCTTGACTGCCTTCCTCCCTCATCCTAATTCAACATTTCCCTGGCCTGGAGCCAATTCCTCCTCTTCTCCCACTCCCAGAACATTTTTCTCAGACAGAATATCAATCTGCTCCGTCTCTGTTGCTCTTTTGAGTGGATGAAAATGTACTGGATGGAGTTCCTCTCCACCTACTACTTCCTGCCTTGATTAAAACAGAAAGACAGACAAGAGAAATACTCAACTATTTTCCCTTTCCATTCTATTCCTACTCCTCTGCCGAGACCATGTCCTCTGTTCCTTGCCATGATGAAATAGTTCTGGACTTTTCTCAACAATTCTGAGGACGATATGCATGCCTGTATTTGAAGTAAAAAGGCAGTGTTCTATAATTTAATTTTCTCTCTCATATTCAATTCAACCTGCCATTCTTCACATAATCAGGGTCATAAATGCAGAGTCAAATTTCATCTTCCTGACATCAATACACGCCAGTCCTTCAAAAGCAAACAATTGTGACATCCGACTTTACAAAAATCACCAAGAGCCCAAACTCCTCTTAATTAAGACATTTAAAAGTTGCTTTTGTTATATTTAATGAATGGTATACTATACTTCAATGAAACATGACGACTACAAATACTTCACAATGCTTCCAATTAAAACTCACTTCACTTATGCCAATTGACAACACTAGTGTTCCACACTTCATTCAGTTTGTGAATTGGAAATGAACTGGTTAGTGAAAAGGATGCTTCTTTTCTAACAAGTTTGGTAATCAAGGCATCTATTTTAATTTCAAATTGGATAGATTGGGGGAAATTGCTAGACTAAATGACTGGTACTAATTAGAATTATAAAAATATTCATCATGCCAGGGAATTAACATGGGGGTCTGATTTTCCTACATTTGCATATTGCTTAAATTTTGGGGACAAAATCTTGACAAATTGTCTTCTCTTTAACAAATTGAACAAACACTATATCTGTTTTAGTCCTTCTTTTCATTTAGAGCATAATGCATATTCATGATTTGAAAATGAAGTTAAATGATTTCAACTTCCATCTTCATTACCATATTAAAGATGTTGTCTCCATAAGCTTTAAAGCCTTCAGATCATAGCATTATCTCTTTAAATGACAAATAATTTACCTTAATCTATATATTAACCTGAAGATTTGAACAAACCAACGAAAGCAGATCTAAGTGGATACCCCACCTCTATTTCATCAACCACACAACTACCTTATTGACTGTCACTCTAGGAGGAACTCGGCCCTATAATGGCCTATAATCGGGAAGTGGTTTAATGGATTCTTCTCCTACAAATTTTATTCTGACAAGTGTCATCAACTGAGAACTAAGCCAGAAGAACCTTCGATTTCATTGAAGTCTCAGCTGTAGCAGAACTAATTTTGTGGCGCCATGATGGCAGAATTCATTGTAACTGGGTCTTGTGTAAACTGGCTCATGCTGGACATCTGCGCCAAGGCTACTGGAAGGCTGTCAGCCTACCAGGTAGAATGAAGTGATGGTGGACACACCATAGTCAGACCCAGGGAGAAAGCAGAGAGCAGGCTCAGTTCTGTGTCCTTGAACAAGTTAGTGAGCCCTTCAAGACCCTTCTATACATCTGCAATTCAGAAATCGTCACTTCCACTTGCAGACTCCTAGGAGAATTTGGTGCAACCATGTACATAAAAAGCCAGTGCTCGATAAAGAGACGGTAACTTGGGATGTACATCTCCATTTCCAGGGACCACCCGGATATCTGACTGCTGGTAAGGTGACATAGGACATATAAACGTTCTGAGGAATGAGACTCAGCACACCGGGTGTGCCTCGACTCCTTGGCTGAAGCAGTATTTGTTTCCATGACAGCTGTCAAATCAAATAAGCAAATACTAATTAAATTTTGAGGTACAGCTGGAATATTCTTCCAAAGCACTATCAGAATAAACGACTTCCTTAACATCTCTCTATAGTGGGTGCCTTCTAAATAATAAAGCCTATATTTGTGTCTGCGTTGTAAATAATATAGATTGAGCTTCTGTCTAACAAGAGCACAGTTTTTCTTGAGGAGAAAAATCATTTCTCTAGCTTCACGGTTCTAAAGGATCATAGTGAGAAACAAAGGTAGAGGGAAGACAGGCTTCGGGCTCAGCACATTCCGAAGTCGGGAAACTTCTACAATATAGTGCCTCTGGTGAATGGATTTAAATACCTATTTCAACTGATTTCACCTAAATCAGCCCTATACACACCCAAAGCCCTTTCTAAGAGCGCTGCCTTATACTTGGCATGAATGAACTCTACCTGGAAGATTATCCTTCAGACCTTTTAAATTATAAATGCAATCTAGTGGAATCAGAGAAAATTTGGAAAGCAAATTCTATTTGAAACTCTACAACTACTATCCCATTACTAACCAACACTATTGCTATTTGGGAATATTTCTTCCCATTTTAATTTAATTTTCATTACATTTTT
This sequence comes from Ellobius talpinus, assembly GCA_001685095.1. Taxonomy (NCBI): domain Eukaryota; kingdom Metazoa; phylum Chordata; class Mammalia; order Rodentia; family Cricetidae; genus Ellobius; species Ellobius talpinus. The sequence continues at coordinate 23,305 of LOJH01005949.1, read as the reverse complement.
CTTATTCTTGGAAGGCTACAGACATGTGTTTACAATGACATGTCACCATTTTCAACACACACACCCCTTCAACTCTCTCCATACTCCCCTTGCAATCTCACAATTTTTTTTAATAACAGCCCATTAGAGCAATTAGTGGTGTCCAGATGGTCATGAGTATGGGGCCATCAACTGCATTATGGGAAACTGACCAGTGGCCACAGCCTCAAATCAGAGGAGGAGGATTCTCTCTTCCGCAGCAGCTAGCAACTACCAAACGCTCCTCAGTAATTTTGGAAATGAGTGAGGTCACTTGCCACCAAGACTGACAACTAGAATTTAATTCCAAGGACTGACTTTGGATTAATTTTCATAGGAGAAGAGAACTGGAACCTAGGCCTAACCTTATAGTTCTAAAATCTAAAGTCCTCCTTCCTCTTTTCTTCCTCCATTCCTCTCCCACCCTTTTCTTTTTCTGTTCCTCCTTCCCTCCTCCCTTCTCTTCCCTTCCTTTCCTTCTGCCATATTTATTCCATACTCATATTTTAAACGTACTATTTTTACCATGTATTATTATTACTTATATATTTGATGTAATACAACACATGCACATATATGTGCGTATATATTAGGCATAAATGTAAATTACAATATCACATGGTTATTAAATTAATGGCTGTATAACAGGACATCAAAGGCATTTACTATAATTTAAAGTTTCTTCATGTGGAACATTCATTGTGTTTCTACCCATTTTGTACATTATAACTGATTTTGATAAGTATTAAGCCTAAAACTTCATGTCATTGTTTCATAGTATCAAATTATGAATATGTGTACATCTCATTGTAAGTTTACCAAGATATTTTCCAGGAAGTAAAGTCATTTAAAGCCAATAGATACTATTTCAGGGTAAGAGTCCCACCACAACTGTGCCAGCACTGGTGTAGAAAGCAATATATCTTTAAAAATGAAGCTTGTTCATTTTAAATGGACATCAGAAGATCAGAGAGTAGAGCTAGCCACACTAGTTAGCCAGACAGGCCAGGCAGGGGTGGCACACACCTTTAATCCCAGCACTAGGGAGACTGAGGCAGATGGGTCTCTGTGAGTTCAAGGCCACCCTGGGCTACACAAGATTGAATCTGTCTAAAAGAGAAACAGAGCTCACACCTTTAATCCCAGTACTTGGGAGGGAGTTACATGCCTTTAATCCTAACACTAGAGATGGAGACAAGAAGGTATCTTGCTGGACAAAGAGAGGATTATTAGGTGGGAAGAGACAGGAGCTCAGGATTCAGTCTGAGGACTTGTAGAGACAGGATACCCCATTNCCACCCTGGGCTACACAAGATTGAATCTGTCTAAAAGAGAAACAGAGCTCACACCTTTAATCCCAGTACTTGGGAGGGAGTTACATGCCTTTAATCCTAACACTAGAGATGGAGACAAGAAGGTATCTTGCTGGACAAAGAGAGGATTATTAGGTGGGAAGAGACAGGAGCTCAGGATTCAGTCTGAGGACTTGTAGAGACAGGATACCCCATTTGGTCTGTGGATTTGGTAGAGGTAAGAACTAGTGGCTGGCTGCTCTGCTTCTCTGATCTTCAGGCAAGCTCTATTTGTTAGATCACAAACAAAATATCACCACATTTCCTCAAGAATTCTCTAGATCTGCTGGGTCAGCTCAATATCAATAAATGCTGCATTTGGTGAGATCTAATTCTCTATATTTGTTGATACTGGATGTTTCTCCCTAAAGGATTTCTTCTTCTCCATCGTTTCCCTGACTTTAGCCTTCTAAATTTTCTTTTGAGGAATGTGTCTCTTGTCTGTTCCATCATAAATGTAACCAGCTGAAAGACATCTGCATGATACATTAGAAACTGATCTGATAACAGCCCTGGTGGAGGGCAGAAGACAGTGAGGGAAAAGGAACACGTGAAGCTAGTAGAGTCAGGTGGTGTTTCTTGAACAGGGATCTGGATTCGTGGGGGAATACTGTTTATTCAGGAGGCCCAACACACATGTCTCTGTGTGTAAATTATCATTTACTTTAAATTCATGATCCTTGTTTTAACAGTCAGGTACTGTCATACCAGAGTGAGCAGTTAAAATGCAGGCAGAGAGCAGAGTGTGAATAAAAGATATTGCCTGGACAGGAGGACAAAAGCTTAGAGAGAGAGGGACTAGCAGAATCCCTGAGTCCAGCTAGAGAACTAGAAATCTATGGTGAGGATGTAAAGAACAGGGCTGAGTTAGGGTAACAACATGAACACACAGAATCACCACATAGTGTCAGTCTATGAGGAAACATGCGGAATACAGAGAAGGCTAAAAAACTTGAGCTTCCTGGTGTCCCTGAAACTATAGCCACCTCCCAAGATTATAAATCCACTATAATTCAAATTCTACCAGGGGAGAAAAGGAATTATTACCTATCTGAGTGCTGTGCAGTCGTGTTCTCTGAGTTCTGGAGGGAAGCTTCAGAAAACCCAGGGAGTAAACAACTCCCAAGTCTCAGGAAGCCCCTGAAACTGACTAGATGAATAAGGCACCTTAATCCCCAAGTTATATAAGCAGTAAAGACTGCTGAGGGGACTCAGACCAGATCATCTGCCTGGAAAAGACTCTGACCTATTGAACTGCATGCAATTCACGCAGAGAATCAAGGGCTGAAATTTTGCGGGTCATCGCCTCTGCTAGGGTGGGCTTTTAGTGACGCCCACGCTCCTATAACAAACCCCTCACTCATTCTTCTGCATGTAACCACAGTGAGCTCACTGTTTCACCAAGTGGACCATGGCAGTATTGTGACTCTGGTCTGTCATTGATTCTCTATCTGCAGTAAGTACATCTTTGCTTACATCTTAGTAGGAATAGTAGCACAGAATGCTGGGTTATTTCTTGTCTTTCATTATTTTATTAAACAGTCTTTTTTCCTTAAGGCATAGGTCAGGCTCCTTAAATAGTTCATTATAGCATCAGCTTGATATAGCCTAGACACATCTGGGAAGGGGGTAACTCATTTTTCTTCCATCAGATTGGTCTATTGAATACTAGTGATATATTGTCTTAATTTCTAACTGATGTTAAGAAGGATATGACCCTGTGGGCAGGGTCATATCCAGGCAAGTGGGCCTGGACTGTTCAAGGAAGGTAGCTGAGCAAGTTAGAGGCAACAAGCCAGAAAGCAGCGTTCTTCTGCTGTTTATGTGTCAAGTTCCTGTCTTAGGTTCCTGTCTTGGCTTCTCTATACCTAGGAAGATGAGATTAGCCCTCTCCTCCTCAAGTTCGTTTGGCCATTCAGAGCAACAGAATAGCAAGTGAGAACACATGCATACGTAAAAGCAGACGCACTGGCTCGCAAATCTGGGAGTTGATATAAAGTAACAGGCTGGGAAGGACCCAGGCCACTGGATCTGTAATTGTGCCGTAGGTTGTCCCGAGTTAATTACATTCTCGTGAGCATTAGCAGCTGGAGGTTGATACTGAATTAGGGTTCTTTCTGCACCACCATGGCAATTACATTAATCCAGTTTTATCACTCAGAATTCAGGTCAGATAGATTGACGAAAACCTTTTAATCCCACAGGGTATCTTGAACTGTGTCTCTCAGTCACTAGGTGACTGTCCCACAACCTAGGATACAGTGGGCACACCTCTGCTCCCCCAATGAAAACACTGTACAAACAGTGGCCCCTGTGATAGGTGACTATGCTAATGGGCTTTTCTTTCTCTTAAATGATACACAAATCCATTTTATGAGACTAGGAGATGGTCTAATAAAAACACCAAGTTTTTCTTTAAATAAAAAAAGTCTTTTGTTCTTTTTCTATTCCATGGATGACAAGCTTCAAAACCATGGCCATTCCCAGCTTTATCCTCAACAGCTTTATCCCCACCAGATGCAGAGACACATCGGTTTCTGCCAATGGCTACTGAGGCAAGTTATCATCACCTACTAATCCCGAAGGATCTGAATACAATTACATTTTAATCTGAGGGTTTAGAATGAGAATATAAATTAAAGGCACAGCTTCATTTGTATCCAACATTCCAGAAGCACAACTTTAAATTTCCTTTTGAATTTTGAGGCCCTGCACAATAACACAGCTATCATCGAATTCTCCAGGACCTTCTCCTGACCTGGCATAGCAACCACAGGCATGGTCCAATTGGCAAAGTCTGCATGGGACATGCATGCCCTGCACCAATACTTACATTTCATAGCATCATTGTGCCTAAAGCTGCATCAGCCTCTCAAACAGCTCCTCAGTCCAGCAGCTACTATGTGGCTGAGAAGGGGTGATCCAGAAAACCTGTCATTCACTAGGGAGAAATCTTAGCTCTGAAAGAGATAGATATACTAATTGCCTTGACTTAACCAATAGACTAGAAGAATACACATTGAGATTCACACTGTGCTGTAATTATTAATGGATTATTGATCAATTAAAATTAAAATCAGAGTGCTTGGATGTAACTCAGGTGATTAGATGCTTGTCCTGCATACACGAAACCCTTGTATTTACCCCCATAACATTACTTAATTAGTAAATATAATTTATCCTAAAAAAGTATCATATTAGCAGGCACTGGGAAGATGCCTCAGTGAGTGTTGTTGTTGTGTGCTTGCTGGGTCAACATGATGACCTGAGTTCAGTAGTCAGCCTCAAACAAAAGCTCAGTAAGGCTAACCGTGGAAGCCGGGTGTGGCCACAGGTCATTTTTAAACCTAGCTGTAGGTAAGTGGGGGCATGGATACAGGAGGGGCTTCAGAGCTCAGTGACCAACTGCTCTAGCAGAAATGGTCACTGCAGGTTCGATGAAGAGATCTTGTTTTAAAAGTAAAGTGGAGAGCAATTGAGGAGGCAGTCTCTCTGATCTTGGTGCACACACACGAGAGAGAGAGAGAGAGAGAGAGAGAGAGAGAGAGAGAGAGA
>LOJH01005948.1:6985-22727 GCA_001685095.1 Ellobius talpinus | reverse complement strand
AATAATAATAATAATAATAATAATAATAATAATAATAATAATGAAGTCTTTCCTGGGAAAAATTTCATCAATTAAAAGTTTTTAATGCATTTATTGATTTGTCTGTTTCTATAATGTGTGCAAGTGCGTGAGTCCCATGGTACTTGTGTCGAGAGGAGAGGGCAACTTGCTGAGTAAGTTCTGGTTCTCTTTCCACCTTGTGGATACTGTTAATCAAAGTAAAGCTTTCAGGAAGTGCTTACCAACTGATCCATTGCAAAACCTTTATGTAAAATAAGTTCAATTTATCATGTATATTCTATCCGGCACACAAATTAAAAGTTAACTAGTGTTATTTTGTAAAAGAGTATGCTCAATAATTTGGAAAAATCATATCAACAGGAAAAAACAGATATTCAGTTGGCAAAGGTAACTATGAATAGATACTATATATAGATTAACTAGATAAGAGGAAAAAATTGACATGAAAGATAAAAGGGGAATTCATTAAATAATTACAGTTTTATATAATTTTATATAAATAACAACAAATAGTTTTATATAATTTTATATAAATAACAAATAGTTTTATATAATTTTATATAAATAACAACTAAAATACTTCATATTTTAAGTTAGTTTGAACACAGGCTTGAAGAAAGCAAAAGAAACTGAACTCATAGACATAAAAAAGTCTCTTAAGATGAAGCACAAAGACAGAAAGATTAAGAAGGTGAACAATAAAGCATAAAGAATATAGACAATTAATTTCATTCATATGTCACTAGATCACAAGTCAGATATGAGCTGCAGAACACAACAGAAGCAATATTTGTAAAGATAATGACTAGTAAGTCTCCAAAACAGATAAAAGAAATCAAACCACTGACAAAAGGGAAACTGAGCACAGCCAAGCAGTAAAAATGCAAAGAAACTGACAAATATATCAGGACCAAACTGCTGCAAATGGACGATAAGGAAAAAAAATTTAAACCAGACAGAATAAAATCCCCTCCTAAAAAAACCCAAAACTTCACATTATCTTTATGAAGCAAGAGTAACACACATTTGGTTACCACAGAACCTATTGAAATAAACCCAAAACTTCAATCAGTCACTGAGTCAGTCAGCCAAAGACCATAGTGTGGTCTTCTTAGTGATAAAAAGGAATGAAAAAAGAAACCAATAGTAGAAGAAAATGTAAATCTTTGTAGCAGAATATGGATAGAAACCTGGAAGGTAGAGGGCTTCAAGATGACTGTATGGAATTTGTGATGAATACCTCCTTTTAGGTATAAGAATAGAAATGTTACATAGCGGCCAACATATAGTAAAATATTGGCATGTTGCAGAAAAGCTCTAGGTAGAGAACTCACCTGAATCAGCACCCCTCATTTCCTACAACCTGTGTCTGAAATTCTGGGCATCCAGGAGTTCTGATGTTCTTTTAGTGTAAGGAGCCCAGAGAAAGTTTAGGAAATGCAATGGACAAGACAAAATATAGGTATAAGATGTAAATATCATCAATAGTTCACATGCCTGAGGAAGGAGCAGTGTGTCAATTACTGGTTGACACACCATGCTACACATATACGCAGATACCCTCATGAAGAAATACTTGACTGGTAAGAGGGCATAAACATGTCTTCTTAGCATGCAAGAGAATGAGGCATGAGGAAGGCAAAGTTTAGGCCAGCTGAGACTATATTACATAGTGAATGAGTTCAAGACTAGACTGGGCTACAGAGCAAAATCCCATCAAGAAAGAAAGAGAGAGTGAGGCATGGCAAGAAAGGAAGAGAAAAGAAAATGAACGTGTGTGCTTGTGCTTCCTTTTGTTATCCTTCCATTGGAACCTCTTTTTGTTGAGACCTATCACATCATACAATTTATACACATCTTTCCCTTCTCTTTCATTAGGTTTTACTATAGAAGACATTTTGCTTTTCATTAAACTTTCTCATCACATAGTTTAAAATGCTCTTTGAATGCTCTAGTGTCTTTCCTTTGTTACTCGTCATTCCTTACACATATTGTCTTACATGAACAGAAAGAGGTAGGTAGTCTAGGTTTTATCACCAACAGTATCCACATGTCAGTGACTTTGACAACCATGTTGTTTGTCACTTATATAAAATCTATAACAGGATTAAAATACTCTCTGAAGCTGGTGTCTTGTGTAGGGTGACTTGGCAGTCATGGAAGCTGGAATCGTGTGGTTCTGTTTTTTTCATGGAAGACCACATTGATTGAGTGAATTTCCCATGCCATTGTTGAAAACTAGTCAAATAATCATATATAACTATCAAAGCTTGCAGAATAGGACAATGAGTCTCAAATGGTGAACATATGCATAGTTTATAATTGTAATTTTAAACTTGACAACTCAGTGTCTCTGATTGCCATAAATTACTTCATATATCTTTTCAATGATATTTATTACAGTAACTAACTTCATATGTAAAAACAAACAAACTAACAAAACCCATCATAGCTAAAACAATCATATACAAGAACTTCTGTAGATATAACCATCCATGATTTCAAGCTCTACTACTGAGCTGCACTACTAAAACCCACCTCATATTGGCATAAAAACAGACAGGTGTATGAATGGAATCAAACCAAAGACCCAAATATAAATCCAAGTAACTATGGATACTTGAGTTTTGACAAAGAAGCCAAAATTATACAATGAAGATAAGAAAGCATCTTCAACAAATTGTGTTGGTATAACTCAATGTCTGCATGTAGAGGAATGACAGTAGATTAATATCTATTACCCTGCACAATACTTAAGCCCAAGTGGATTAAAGACCTCAACATATAGCCAGATACACTGAACCTGATAGAAGAGAACAGGACGCCAATAGCACAGACCTTAGATCAACAATTTATTAGTTGGACCTAATGAAACTAAAAAGCATCTGTAAGGCGACAGAACATAATGACAGACTACAGCATGGGAAAAATCTTCATCAACCCCCATCAAACAGATGGCTGATTTCCAAAGTATGTAAAGAACTCAAGAAACTAGACATTTGAAAAAACAAAAAAACAAATGAGCGTCATTGTTTGAGAATAAAAAGTTCATATGGTGAACTTGGCAAAGGGAAATTGTTACTACTCTGCTTGCCTTGCTCTTATACTCTTCGTGGTACTGTGACATGTGGCCTGATGTAGAGGAAATGGTTGATTCTTCCGGTGTCATTGAACTCAAAGATCCCTTTGAGTCTTGAGTTTTCAGATAGATCTCAACAAAAAGCTGTGCTACTACTGAAAATTAGAATACCTTCATTCATATTTGCCAATATATTATTTTAAATATTTTAATACATAATTATTAATTATCAAATCTTATGTATTAGAAATATACTAACAGTCATGTTCTTATTAAAAATAAAACAGATTTTTATGAAAGTGAGTAATATGGTTGGGAAGCAAAACACAGGGTGAAATTCTTCAAAATGGAAGTAAGGTAGTCATGTGAGAAGGGGTCAACTATGAAAACAGTAGCAGCATGGGAGCTTTCTAGGGGGAACATTTCATTAGCAGAGGTGAAAGCATTTTCTCCCTCCCTCCCTCCTTTCCTTTCTTTCTCCTTGGTTCCCTCCCTCCCTCAATCCATCCTTTCCTTTCTCCCTCCCTTCCTCTCTCCCCACCTCTCTCTTTCTTTCTGTGTGTCCATGTGTGTGCTTGTGCATGCACATGCATATGGTGTGTGTGTATGTGTGTGTGTGTGTGCATGTGTATGCCAGTGTGTTGTGAGAGGTGCTGCAGTTGAGGCAAGAGCAGTGACAGGGTGGGTGCATTGGGGAAAAACCTATGTGAGGAACTGACTTTTTCTCTCCGTTCTATGGACAATCATTGTGAGATTTCAAGTGGGCAACTTTATAAAGATCCTGCTGACTCACATAGAAGTCAGACTGAAAGGGACCCATAACCAAGGGTGAGTCAACAACTGGGGAACAATTTGAACAGGGTAGATGTTGGAGGTGGTATGGACAGAGTGTGACTGTCTGAAGTGATGAGACACTGTTGAATTCCTTCACTGCTTAGGTAATAGCAGTGAGAATGTTGGGAATGTGGGTTATGAAAGAGAGGAAGAATCCGAAGTAACTTCAAGACTTAGGCAGCAATGATCAGAACAATTAAGAGGAACATATTGCCACAGAAAGACGATTAGGATCGCATTGGGTGTGTCAACTTTCAGACTCGAGCTGGGAGACAGTAGGAATTCATAGGTGTGGACTTAGCTGCTAATTTAAAACCACGGCACTAGATGGGTTCAGTGAAGGGACTGTCTTAGATAAAAAGTAGAATATATTCAAAGCACAATGTCTGAAGCCACTTAAGTGTTAAAAGGTCTTGGGACAAACGGGAATAAGCAAGAAGAAAAAAAACAAGTGAAAACAAAGAACCTGTGTTGTATAGATAGTTCTTAAAGAGCAGCGAGTGCTGAACTCTGCCACTGCGTTTCCTTTACTACAATGTAAAGTTGGGACTGAGGACTGGTCATTGCTTGACCCCGTGGTCTCTGGAGACTGTAGCGACACTGTGGTTTTGAGGTAATGTAGGAAGGAGGTCCTTGAAACAGTTCAAACACATTTTCTACAGGCTGCTTCAGCTACACACAAGTCTCTTTGTAAGTATAATAATGTAAATTGTAGAAAAGCACAGCTCTTTTTCACTCCATCCGTTCAGAGGAACACCATTCTAGCAGTGGAACAAAGGTGTAGCATTTGCTAACGGAGGCCCTGTTCACAAGGACAGTTTCTGTCCTGGAATCAAAGGAAATAAAAGGAAGAGCTAAAGATAAACACACTAACAGGATACACAATTCTCACTACTCAGAAGCCAAAGCAATAAGCAATCACTTGGGAAGGATCTGGAGGCAAGGCCATATCATTATTACTACAATTTCAGACCTCTTCAGTTTCCATGCAAATGGAAAACTCAGTGAAGAAAGGTTTTCTGTCCCCAATACTGGGCCTGGTCTATACTGTTATCTCCTTTAATCTTTCCCTGTGAAGGGGAAAACAAACAAAAACAAATAGTTAACAATCACATCTAAAACTGGACATGCATCATTTGTCCAAACTTACAGTCCCAGTACCCAGAAAATGCCCAGGACACAGTCAACAGACAGTGAGGGCTTGCTGAATATGTCAGTGGTTTGAATTGTGCTTTGAGCCCTTGCTGGAGGGGCTTCAGGCTGCATTCCGTAGTCTGTCCTACACAGCCCTTCACTTGGACATCTTTAGTCAGGAGAGAGCATCAGAAGGCACACTTATCCACTGGCTAATTTATCAAGACCCAAGAGCCGACTTTTCTATTTTTACGTGTGACCTAGGACATGTTTGACACAATTTCAGTGTTCAGCATGATCATAGATTTGTACATTCAAAAGCCACCTCTTTATGCAAGTTGTATTAACATTTGTTATCCTGCCAAATAATTCATTCAAGAAATTTAAATTTAAAATATGTCTTAAATGCTGATGTTTTACTGATTATAAAATAACATATGCTTATTATTGGAAGTATGGAATATGCAGAAAAATCCAAAGAAGGAAAATTATTCACTCTCAGTCCTAGAGTCAACAGAAAACAGTTTTCAAAGATTTGGTGGTTTTTTTTTTTCTTTACCCAGTCATTAAAAGTTCATTCATTGCTCTGGAAGTCATTGAAATAATAACTCCATTGCTTATTCACACACAAGTTGAATTACCTGACCTAAATGTACCAAAAAATCTATGGAAAATAAAAGGAATTAGTTTCAAAAACATTTCAGAAATGAGAAAACAAGATGGGGGGCCTGGGTTGCTTGCTTAAGGCTGCAGTTACAGCCCCACTGATGCCCTTGAACTCACCCCTCTGGTTTCAAGTGTTGTTAAATTTAATTTTCTCTCAGGTTGATAAGGGCCTATTCTGCTTTTAAGTGTCCATCGCACACACTCTCACAATTACACATTCCTCTCGAACCCATTGATTGAGCTCCTGAAAGACACAGCCTTGCTTTCTAATCCTAGAACCTGCTTTATGAGGACATCCTTGCTTCTTAGGTTTACAGTCTATTTCTGTTGCTTGCATAAAAAATATTTGAAACTGATATAAATCATTGACAAAACAGAGGTTCCGAGTAAAGCAAATTGCCCTGTTGGTGCCATTTTGCATCTTGCTCCTTATGCTGCTTTTGGGGTCCATCACTTTCTTGCCTGCCTTGGGTGTCAGCACCGGGAGAGGCGAGAGAGGGTTGCTGAGGCTTTTCCTTGCTATGTAATGTTAATTTCAGAATCTTATGGGGGTGGGGAAAGGGCTTAGAGCTTTGCCATTTGAAGGCAGGAACAGATTTGTCAGACATGGTTAGACACTTCATGAATCCATCCTGCGGATAACGGTGGCTGTGACTCTCATTCCCCAGCAGCATCCTTGGTTTTCTCCAGGAGAGTGTTAGTAGGCTTATTTTCTGTAAGTGATTCCTGCTGTGTTAAGAAGGGAAATGAATATCCTGGTTTCATTTTCATTTTATTTTTTTCTAGAGAAGACAGAATCACTTCTTTGAGATGCCCGGCTTTGAGCAGTCTTCCAAGGTTGATATTAGCATCATTTGTTACAGTGCTTTTAAAAAACAAAATAGAAGATGCCACCAATATTCAGTGTGTCTCTTCAGAACTTATTTTATATTTTACACCCCGTCATGCTTCTTTGCTGATCTTTTGCACTGCCGCTGTGCTGGCACTGGCTTTTCTATTTACGATTTCTGCATTTCCGTGAAGATGCTCACATGCTCATTTTGGTGCAAAAAAAAATATATTTGACCTGCCCTAAAAAGCCAAACCATTAGAATATACATCTGTCACCCAAATCTTGTTGATCATATCCACACATGAAAATATGGGACCCTCCCTCCCATTTTAATCCATTAAAGTGGAAAGTTTGTTATTTCTTCTCAAGTCTCCAGGAGGCTATAGCTTTCTATTGGGGGGAATGCAGAGAGATTGTTTACCCTAACAAACCAGTAAAACCTGTTTGCCTTTTAGTTGCAAACCTTGAGGCATGCTCCTGCCCCATTTAGTAAATGTGTTTACATTGCTTAACTCTGTGTTCCAACAGGAAATGCACACAATGTTTTTTCTGGATAAAGCATAAAGACCAAGGTTGAAAGCCTGGCTCTGCTACTCAATAGCTGGACTGGAAAAGAGAGATCACATCTATGTTTCCTACGAGGAGCCTTATTTTTATTGCTTCAGGACTCCAAACTGTGACCCTTTTGTCTTAACGTATATCCTATCTTGGGGATAAATATGAGATGAAATGTTATGTTATCCTTTTATTTTCTGCCATTTCTGGTCATACATAAAATCTGATGTACTTTATACTTGTAATTATGCATATATTCATGATTATTATGAATTTCATTTGTTTCTTATTTGCACAACCATATTGAGCAAGTGGTTTCAAAGCATAGTAACTTGTAAAGAGGGACACATTGATCATTCTTTAATTAATTAATTATTATTATGGAGTATGGTGTGTATATGGGGTCAGAGCACAACTTTTGAGACTCAGGACTTTCCTTCCACCATGGGTTCTGGGAATGGAATGCAAGCTGTCAGGCTTATGCTGCAAGTACTTTTACCAGATGGTCCATCTCATGGGATCATCACTGGCATTTCTTGAATGTTTTGACTGAGGTGAAAAGCATGCTGCTTCTTGTAGAAGGGGAGGGATGCTATAAAGCACTCAAAGATACAGAGGAAAGCCCTCACAATAGAAGAATCTTGTCCAAATGACCTTTGCCAAAGAAGAGAAAGTTATGTACCAAGCTCCGGATATGGTAGCTCTGTAGGACAGAAGAAATTTAGTCCAATAAAACAAAAGTTATATAGGCAATATGGTAAAAGTTATCACTGCTTAGGGTACAGAAGGCAGAGCCAGTACACTCAGGTTTCTGTTGGAAGAAATTTCGGAACGATATGGAAGGAGAATATGCTTTGCTGGGTACCTGAGTAAGATCTAGAGATTTCTTTTGGCAAGTAGAAACCAGGTCAGCAGTGCACTGAAGGTTGAGCATTAGAATGAAGCAAAAGCAATGATGCAGGTCAGCTTATCAAGTTCAAGTAGGGTGGAGCCATGACAGGAGCTGCCATCTAGAGCTCACCTATGGAGGAATTCATTCTCATCTCATCTCATCTCCATCACTGCTACTTTTCATGGAAATAGTTCCTATCCAAGTGCAGGAAAAAGACTGAGTATGAATATTTAAAGACTACACCTAAGAGTTCATGGAAGAGTTTATATTCACAGTGTGTTAGAAAATGATAGAGTTGGAGAAGAGCTGGAAGTCCACGAGGAACACCCAAGGTCATGGACATGTGATGTTCCGTCCTCCTTACAGACTATGAGAAATACTTCATGTTTCAATGAAAAGTAACCAGGTAATTTTCTCTCAGGTCAAAGAATCATTTGCTCTACAGAGGCCATGAAGCCATGTCCTAGAGACAAGGTTTGCTCTTGTCCATCTGATTATACTATTATTCCTTAAAAGTAAAGCTGTGGGTCTTTAAAAAATCATTTATTTATTAATATTTTGTGGATATATGTGGTTTTGCCTGTGTGTATGTCTGTGAACCATATGTGTCCTGAACCATGGTTTGGATCTTTAAAACTGTTAATTGGTACATGGTATTTCTATATAATTAGAGGACACATGATAATTGTATACATTTTCCTATGATTAATGGTCAGATCAGGGTAATTAGCATTTCTTTATTCTCAGACAAGTATGAGCCACAAATGCTACCAAATTCAGCCTCTTCCAGCTAAGCTTCCCTTTTACATTAAAAGACTTTAGACCCCATTCCTCCTGACTGTTACTGTTCAGTTTTAATTTCTTCTAATGACTCTGAATACATGAGAAACTGTTGAAATAACTATGTCATATCCTTTGCTATTTTTAAGATTTGTTCTCTATTTCTTTTGGGTCTATTGGTTGGATTACTCTCTGTATTGGTCCTGTTCCTTTGGCTGATTCATACATTTTGAGTCGAGGGTGGTCAATGTGAGTTTTCCCTTAGTGGTTTAGGAATGATGAGAGTTCGCAGTCTGGCTGAGCTAAGTAGGTATTCTTCTCAGTTTTCTATGGGTGTTCTGCATTCTTGATGGTGTTTTTCTCCAGACTCATGTGGTATACTGAGAGACCGGTCTTTACTAGACCTAGTAGGTAGGACTATGAGGTTAGCTATTTACCTTATAACTAACCATAATAGTAATTAATATTTCATGTTCCTTTGTTCTCCAAGGATGTTAGAAGACTTTAAATAGTCTATGGTATTTCATAATTACTAACAGCTTACATGGTTAGGATAAAGGACTCAGTGGCTACTCCTTACTTTCCATCTCACCTATATTCTCTAATGTATGTTGGGATAAAACATCCCACAGGATAAAATAACAACCTTGCACCTGATCACCATGAAGCTCAAGGCTACACTCACTCATTAAGTGGACCATTCTGATTCTAACAGAGGCCTGTTCTGGATAAGAAAAAGGAACCCCGAGAAACAATTCATGCTCAAAGAAAACAGCTGTAATGATAAACTGAAGAAGGACAAAATGCCCAATTTCATCTGTTCTAGATAATATGGAGATTATAAGTGGAAGATCACTTTAACATATACATATATAAGTTGAAAGAAAGAAAAAAAATGAGCTTATTCATCTTGTCTGGAGACATATTCTAATAAAATATAGAAGAATAATCCTAACCATAACAATTTGCCCAGGTAAGTCTACTACATTACAGTAGTCTAGTAGACAGCTTGACCAAAAAGTGTCTATATCTTACAGTCCCAGGAATTGTTACCTGTCAGAACTGTGAAACTAGCCCAGCAGGGACTGCAAAATGATGACTCTATTAGTTGTGGCAGTTAGTGGACGCTACTGGGATATGGGTGTGCAATTTTGTGACCTAATTAAGGACACCACTTTCAGTCTTGCTGTCACCCACCTTAAATTTAGCATAGTGCAGGAAACAGGATTTTCCTCATGGCACAAAGTGCTGATGCAATGTTTGAGCTTTCTGATCTCCAGTTACATCAATCCAAGAAGAGGAGAACATTTTAGTTGTGATGGTTACCTGTTGGGACCTAGATGCCTAGATTATGGTGTCCATATCTGGAAATAGTTACATTCTGATACAGTTGGAACAGATTTTAAATACATGTCATCAGTTAGAGATCCTCAAATATATTGGCATGAGGGAATATTGAAAGCAAGCCCCAGGGGGTCTTTGGGCTTTTCATGCAAACATTAATAAAAATTAATTTATAATCACTATAAAGTACCTTGGCATGGCTAGAGGCAGTAGTCAAGTACTAATCTATAAAATGTAATTATATAGGAGGTAATTTAATAAATTAGGTAAGTCTTACTGAGTCCTGTTTTAAACGAGGTGCGGTTGCAGTTTCACTAAGGATTAATGAGTTAATTCATGGCCTATCAAAAAAATAATGTGTATAGTTTTGTAGAAGGAACTAGAAGAGTACGAAATGTCCACAGCGTAAGACAGAGAACAAAACTGTATTTCTTATGAATGTTGCATGTAGATACATAGTTGATTGTTAGACTTGGTTTTCAGCAAGATAATATAAGAAATAGACAGGCCTGAAGAGCTTGCAGCTTATTTTGTTTACCTGATTCAGAAATGCCTTTGGAAGGAGGTGACATGCTTGAATAGCAGACAGTATTTTGAGCAGTTATGAAAGCATTTTAAAATTTGAAACCGAGAAATGGAAAAGTGAAGCTAGCAATAATTTTAGGCTGGATGGATTACTGTGGGAGTTGCTCCAGAAAAGACTAGAAAGTTCAGGGACACAGCGAGGATTTTATTGATCATTAAAGACAATAAAGAATCATCCAGTGTTTTAAAGTAGAGAAATAAAGGGTTATTAGTCTTTGCATTGTTTCGCTAGTCAAAATGATTTCTCCTATTTAAATTGAACATAGTCCTTCCATATTCATACCAGACCAAATAAAAATCTGGAGTAGTTTAACAAATACAACACCTTTATCCCTAAGCCCAGAGGAGCCCAGTACTGATCACCTTCCAAGATCCTGGGAGCTATGGTGTCATTCCCATTGTAATTCTAATGCATTGCCTTTAACCCTGGATTCTAGTCAGAAGCTCAGGTGGCTTCCATCCTGCATCCTGTGGAGTGCGCTGTGACCTGGGAATACTATACCCACAGTGATTCTCCAATAACTCAGTGCTCTGCTTTTCAGCACCAGCTTCCTGCCACTTCAGTTGTCTTCTACTTTTTGACATATTGTTTGTTAAAGAATTACGCATATTTGGGCCAGATTCATAAAATCTGAAAGCCACATGAAATCCTGGGTGGTCAACAGTGTATAAGAATCCATGTGGAAGGTAAGGTAAGAATCTGAACGTCAGTAGCATCCCCTGGAAGGAAAAGATGGAAGGCAACAAATAGTATTTGGAATAGCACGATGGACAATGTAATGCAGAATGAGAAAAATACATGGGAGATTCGTACAGGGAAGGGAAGTCAGGATAAGGGAATAAAGCACAGGAGGAGGCCTAACAGACAGAGTGCCATGGTTGGGTGACTGGCAGTGAAATTACATAGCGCCATTCAGATAGACCAAGCTCAGGGAGAAGGAAAAACAACACAACACAAACAAACAAACAAAAGCAAAACAGCAGAAAAGAAACAAAAAGAAAGGGGAAGGAATGTGAAGTCATATACTGAAGGTTTAAAGCAAATCATTCTTTGTTCCGATAAAGTGAGAACGTAGGGAGTTTGGTATGGAAAGTATTTCTCCTATGATGAAAATTATTTTAAGCTTGAAGGAGCATGATTGTATAAGGAAGACTGGCACCATGAAAACATACTTACATGGGAATCCAAGTTATTGGTTTTTCAAACTTTTTCTAAACTTAATTTTTTTATTTTAAAATATTAAGAAATCCAATTCTTTTAATATTTTGTTTTATTATCATGGAAACAAAAAACAAGGTACTGGGCATGAAGTTTAGCTGCCTTTTGCTGAATTTGCATATACGAGGCCCTGAGGCTTTTCTCCAGCAAAACAAACACACACCACTGTTAAAGGATGAAAACTGAAATATTATTTCAAGAAAGAAAGAAAGGTAGAAAAGGAGGGAGGTAACTAGGCAGGAAGGGAAGAAAGGAAGGCAGGGCAGAGGGAGGAAAGCCCTGAGCTGAAAACCTCCTTATAGTCGTGTGTGCTACAAAACAGACAAGGAAGAAGGCAGGGTTAACAGCAATGGTACCTAAGGCAGGGTGGGACCTGAAGAGTGCAGCATTCCAAATGTAAACTTAACTGAGAAACCAGTGCATTTGCTTAGAAAACACAGCTCCATGATCAGTTCCTTTGGTTTTTTTCTCCACGAAATACCTCTTCTAAGAGGATCTGATAGAAAAATTTTTAGCTTTCAGTGTCTGGCATTCAACATCCTCAAATAATCTATGACATTACACCCCAAGAAGGCATTATTTTAGGAAGTCCAGGGTTCAGCATTTGAAACTGTATGTGATTCACCCTCCTCTTACAATGGAGGGTGAATTTCCAACAGAAATGTGGAGATCCTCCAGAACAGTGTTTGCTTCTGCTTCTCAGACCTCAGCCAGGTCTGACACCCTGACAGACTGCGTGAATTGCATAGGAATTGTAAGAAACTGTTCCATAAGAGGAGAACATACAACCCAAATTCCAGTGATTCTCAGAATTTGCTCTCTCTGTCGCCACCTGTTCTGACCCCATGGATTTTGTCCCAGGCTTCACATGGTCAATAGAGGAATGTGTGTGCACGGTGGAGATTCATGAAGGATAACTCTGCCGTAGAAGTATCACACGCATACACCTGGGAAGCATGATTCAAGCTGAACTATCTTGGGAGAATTGCTATTTGAAAGGAAAAGGAAGGAAATGATCTCCAGAAAAAAATATAAACATCAACCAGCACCATGTCTGGAAGCATGAAGTACGTGAGGCATCTACATGCTGTCTGAGCTGCCAGATTTCTTCAGGGTACTCAGAGTGTCTTTCAGTGCATTCCAGTACCCTCTGTAGGTCAGGGTGGGACAACAGGCCTCAGACAACACTCTCTGATTTTCAAGATACTCCACCCTGCCTTTTCTCTCACTAACCTCCCATTTAGAAACAAGAAGGTTGACAGGAAGCTCCTCTTTTTTCTGTGTTTGTCAAGGCTTTTTAGGAAGTACCAGATCCTTCCTTTTTTGCTTTCTCCACCGTACCTCACTGTTCCCCATGATCTTTTGCAAGCAATGAATCTTGTTGAACTTTTTTACTCAGAGTTAATCAATCAAAAGTACAATTTCTCCTTTTTGAAGGAAAAGAACATTTAATTCTCAACTTAAGACTCCATGGCCAAGGAAGCAGGCAAAAGTTAATGTCTGTATCAAAACAGTCTTGACATTGGTAACCTGACACAGTATGATAATGCCCTCAAAATTATTACAGTGGTATCATGTCTCCATCCTTTACGATAAAGGGTACATTTGAGATGATTTTGGTTTCTTTCTTTTGCATGCATGAGAAATGAGTGGCTAGGAAAATTGTTTTTTTTTTTCAAAGATTTACTAAACTTTGCAAAGAACACAAAGAAAATGAAATCTTATCTGTGATAAATCCATTTATCATGAAAAACTTGGAAAGGTTCTTGTCTGCATATTAAAGGGCTTTGTCATTCTTTTTGTTTCCTTTGTCTGATTGGCTACTAGATGATGTCTTCTGGAATAAATGGAAAAATTTTAAATTACAGTACTTAAAAAAATTGCTGGGTACTTTTGCTGCAAACCTGACAAAACACAGACCATTGTGTAAGCAGTGGGGATGTATGCTACAAGGGCTGAGAGGCAAATTGATTCTCTCCGCTGCCCTAAATTTAAACAGACCTACCAGTATGTGTTTCCTTAGAGAGGGAAGAGCACAGCATTTTACTGATGGACATTTTCTGAATTCAAAGCAAGACAGGGTTTCTGTGAAGCAAGAGAATGCCTGATCTATACATTATTAATAGAGATTTATATAGTTTACTGTCTGTTGTCTGAGGAAAGGGGACTGTCAATGGCTGCTGTTTTCGTGGAGAGAATGGTGGCTCGCACTTTTTTGCTATTCTTGCTTTGACTCACTGTTTTCTCTAAAATGCATGCATGCATATCATTAGGCATTTGCTATAGCTCTCTAACCCAAGCAAGGCTCATGACTATTATGACCTACATAGTTGTATCCTCATCAAAATGCATACATAGAAATATAACCCCTAGTGTTTAGGGATGATAAGTTTCAATGGTATTTAGTTCATGAGAATGGAGAACTCAGGAACAGGATCTGTGTCTTCTAAGAAGCCAGAGTGCAAGCTTGGGCCCTTTCTAAAGTCAATGAAGGCTAACTTGTCCAGAGCCTTACCAGTCGGAATACCAATTATGTTCTTGCTTACCACTATGCATTCTGAACATGTGGATGGGCTGCCATCCTCCAAGAATAAGGCACACACACACACACACACGCACACGCACACGCACACACACATGCACATGGGGTCAGGGGGCATTTTTGTTGTTTGGAAGCTACTCAGTCTATGAGAGTTTGTTATAATGGTCTGACCACAATCCATAAGTGCAGGGCAGTTGGCAGGGGTGGTGGTGGGGGTGTCGACCATTCAGTGTGTATTATGTGCAAATGTGATTGATTCTAACTTACCCAGAGTGATCCTCAGAGTACTTGGCACCTGTCAAAGCAACTGGTCACTGGGCAAAGACAATGGGAAAGCACCACCACACCGTGGGCACTTCCTTTCTCCATTGCAAGGGAATCAGACTCTGAAAGAATTCCTTTTCAGTGACTGAAAGTTGGAGTCCTTTTTCTGACTGTTGCTCCTGGCTTTCTTTTGTCCCTTGAATAGCTTACGTTCTAGGAGAAAGGGAAGAAAAGAGGTAGAGAATTGGAGCCTCTGTCTGGGAAGACAGACCTGGGGCAGGAATGAGTGCTAATGACATGGAGAATTGAAAACTCCCTGACAAGCCCAGTGCAGTTACTAGGACCAATCAGCTTTCTAACTGAGGCAGGGCATGGGAGTCCAAGATGCTCTAATGGGATCATCAAGGGGAAAAAGTGAGGATTTTGTTTTCTAATGGTTTAGTAGATAAAGAGAATTGGTAAGGAGTCAAGTATCCATTTTCTAGGTGAAACAGTTATTGTTCAAAGCACCAAGCAGGTTTTCCTCAATAGAAAGTTAATGAGTTAATGGATCTTTCAGAGGATCAACTAGATTATCTTTTGAAGCTTAAAACATAAATCTAACAGATAATGAATAATTTACTAACTTATTTGACATTGGGTGTAGTGAAATGGGAGCATGGGCCTGCTTTTCGTTTGGCCCAGCTCCCGCATGGCTAGCTTATATCCTGAAATAACAACATACAAATTGTATTCATTTCAGCATTGCCTGGCCCATTATATCTAGCCTCTTCTTGGCTAATTCTCTAATCTTGTTTAATTCATATCTAGTAATCTATGTATCACCATGTGGTCATGGCTTATCGAAAAGATTTTAACCCATGTCCATCTTGGGCCGGAGCTTCACGCATCTGCCTAACTCGGCTTTCTTTCTCCCAGGATTCTGTTCTGTTTACTCCATCCATCTAAAGGCTGGCCTATCAAAAGGCCAAGGCAGTTTCTTTATTAACCAATAA
>LOJH01005947.1:33342-45789 GCA_001685095.1 Ellobius talpinus | reverse complement strand
ATATATATATATATATATAGTCCAGTTGTGGATTCCTGTATCCATCTGTAGATCTGCAGGAAGAATAAACTCTGATGAGGATTGCACACTACACAGATCTATGGGTATAGAAAAGTGTTGTTAGGTGTCATTGTATTGCTGTGTTCATTAAACAAATAGTAGATTTTCCTTTAGGGCAATAACCATCTCAGGTTCTTCTTCATTAACTGTTTCAGGTATGGATTCCATCTCAGAAAGCAGTCAGTCCTTAAATCCAGTTTTTAAAAGTAGTTAGATATTCTCATAACATGCATACCACATTGCACCAGTGGGCCTATCTTGCAAGCAGGTCATTATTGTAGTTCAGAGGATTCATAGCTGGGTTAAGATTGGTGATTACTTTTCTCTTCTGGAAGCATACACAAAACTTTCTGACACCATGAACACTAGCCAGTAGGGACAGTGCTTCCAGCTGAGCACCAGCTAGATTTCTGATAAGGATTTCAGAATTCCCCAGATTTCTTTGTTCTATGCTGTAAGTATGTGGTGTCTTCAATAATAATGTCTTACTGTCAAGCTGTGGAATGTAACCAGTAGCATTAGGAATACCCAACAATATTTGGGGAAGGGTGTCTTCTGGACCCCTTTGGCTAATAAAGGAGCAGGGTCTTGATCACTGTTTTATTCCTGGGCCCTATATAGTAAGTGCTTGCTAAATACTTAGTGGAAGGATTAATTAGGTAGTATTTTAGTATACACATGAGTACAGTATTGCTCAGAAAGTTGTGTCTAAGAAAGAGTCTTTGCCACTTATTGTGGGGTGGTGCACACCTTTAATCCCAGCATTTAGGAGGCAGAGGTAGGTGGATCTTGTGAGTTCAAGGACAGCTAAGGCTACACAGAGAAACCCTGTCTCAAAAAAAGAAACAAAGAAAAACAAAGTCTTTCCCATTTCTCCTCATCACACCCTCCTGCTATACCCACCTGATAAAGGCTGCAGCTTTGACAACTGGGCACCTGGTAGAAGGCGTTATGTGTGCATTTATGATTTTACCTTCAACCTCTTACATTTTCACAACTTAGGTGACTGACAGATTAATTAGACCCTGTGCCTTCACTAAAGATTGAATGTTGAAAGTAGCCAGTTGGATTTTTTTCTCTCTTGATATGATACACAAGCAAAGATCTTTTACAAGTATAGAGCAAGCCCAAAGCTTACAAAAAGCTGCAGTTAATGATTCTCAACTCATTTCTTCAATAATTAGCACTCATGCGAATGCTGTATACCAAGTAGCTTTTTAGACCTTGGCAGTACTGAGGGAAAGACATGAAGCTTGTATTTTAATGATGAATGAATGATAAACGGTAAGTGAAGAAACACTCATACAAGAAAATATCAAGTCATAACTAGTAAATAAATAATTAAAATGAGGTGGTAATTTCTGAAGCAGTAATAAGAGAAGATCCTGGGGACCAGCTGTGTGGTAGGGGTAAAGAACAGCACAAAGTGCTGAGCCGGGCAGTGGTGCCGCACGCCTTTAATCCCAGTTCTCAGGGGGCAGGCGGATCTCTGAGTTCAGGGCCAGCCTGGTCTACAGAGTGAGTTACAGGACAGCCAGAGAAACCCTATCTCGGGGAGGCAAAAAGAGGATAGCACAAAGCGCTAAACATGGACCGGCTGGGGTGGCCAGGGGTGGCTGAGGGGCATAAGTACTTGCCTAGAAAGAGTGAGAGCAAGCAAAAAATTTAGTCAACTACACAAACCAAACCTGTTTATTATCAGTAAAGTGCATGTGAACGTCAAGGTATATATATTGCCATTTGTAATGCTCCTGAGTGGAATGTTTGGTATTGATTGCTATTACAGGTGAAACATTGAAGAAAGACTGTTGAGTTTAGAGGGATTGTACATTAGTCTTTCCCACCACAGATAGTGCTAAAGAGAAGACAACTGTGGATTAGTTTAGTAGCTAGACTTTGTGCTTAAGGAATTGAAGACTGGGAAATGCTTAGGAGTTGAAAAGGGGGAAATGCCTTATGGGGGAGCACTGTCACAGTCTGTCCGTGCTATGTGTCCTAGTGAAGCTTTCCACAGTGCACATATGTCTATACACTATGGATGGACGGACAAGAAGTCAGTCGGCTTGCCTGTTCCAGAGCTAGTCCTCCCCAGGGGTCCTTTTGTCTTGGAAATTGCCTTTCAGACTAGTCTTTCCAAGACCCTAGTCCTCCCTTGTGCTATGATGAGTTTACAGCTGAAGTCAGACTTCAGCTGGGCCCCATTATCATCTTCTTGACTCTGTTGTGTGGCTCTTGTACTCAGTTAACTTTTCAGAGCAGCTTTCTATGGTGGGTCTTACTAAGCAGGAGAGCTATTAATGATGCGTGTGCTTCCTGTGGAGACCACTTGCAGGAGAGTCAGAGCACTTGGCTGTCTCAGTGCCAAACAGTGAGTTGCTAGAGAGGACAGAGTGCCTAATAGGTGTCAGAACATTTCCAGACTTTACAGATGTAATCCTTTTCAAATTATTCTAAAAACCAAGAAGTAGCATAAAATTTAAAAACCCATGGTGTCTGCCCACTCTTTGAGAAGTCATTATCAGAGTCTCACGATAGCTTCCTCTACAGATTTAAAAAAAAGAAAAGAAAAGGTAATACGAATGTGTCATCTTCAGCACTGTTCATCCTGTTTTGACCAAATACTCGTGATCCTTGTGATTCCACACATTTAAAACTACCTAGAAATAACATTTATCTTTTTCAAAGTCCCAACCATAAATCAGCCATAATGGAAACCCTCACTTTTATTGCAAAGCTGTGTGCTCCAACCTTTGAGTCTAAAGTGTTTACCTGGCTTTTCTGCAGCTGACTCAGTGAATTAGTCCCTTTTAATGCAACTTGCATGGCAGTGTGGTCACCAAATTATGTGATGACTTTAAATTTCGTGCATGATTGATAGCATATCGCTCTCTACTTAAATCTGTTTACTTTTATGATCAAGGCTTCAAATATAGAAAAATGAAGGTGAAAAAACAAGGGAAACAACTCAAGAAATGAGTGCTTGGTTCCTAGGCTGCCACCCAGCATTACCAAAGGACAGGGTGTCTTCCTCCACAGCAGTCTTGGCCGTGGGGCATGATGAAGAGTGAGTTAAGCAGTACATAAATTCCACAGTTTTGAGATGCCAAGGAACGTTCTTTCCTTAAAACATTTCTTGTCGGTGTTGGTGGTGCACACCTTTAATCCCAGCACTCGGGAGGCAGAGGCAGGCAGATCTCTGTGAGTTCAGCTTGGTCTATGGAGTGAGTTCCAAGGCAGCTAGAACTGTTACACAGGAAAACCTTATCTCCAAAAACAAAAACAAAGATATCTTACCCCAGTGTTTTCCAAAACTACTGTCCATACCTATCTGTCTTTAGACCTTCATTCAACCTCTAATTCCTCAGGACCCTGTATGGGCATCCATCATCCTGTCTGTGTCTCAGAAGCCCAGAGCCCTCCTTTCTGTTTCCAGGAAGTTTTTAAGCTGGGTGTTATTTCATTGCTAAGTATTACTAAGCATGGGTTACCTCTTCTCTTGAACATTCTCTCAGGTTCGTTTACCACCACCACCACCCCAATTCTTTTTGGTTGCTTGTTTGTTTGTTTGTTTTTTCGAGACAGGGTTTCACAGTGTAGCCTTGACTGTCCTGGAACTCACTCTGTAGACCAGGCTGGTCTTGAACTCACAGAGATCCTCCTGCCTCTGCCTCCCAAGTGCTGGAATTAAAGCCATGCACTACCACCACCTGGCAGCTCCCCATTCTTGAAGTCACTGTTTCACCTCTGCTCTGTCAGACGTTCATGTCTCAATCATAAGATGAATAAGAAGCTGTTTCTCAGCTTGCCCTACCCCCAATTTTTTTTTGTTCCTGTTCAGTTTGACTTGGGTTTTGGTTTTTTGAGACGAGATCTCATATAGCCTAAGTCGGTAAAACTGCTAATCTTCCTGCCTCCACCTCCCAAGTATAGGAATAGCAGGCATGTGCTACCATGCCTAGTCTCTCAGTTTGTTTCTCTTGTGAGGCTACTATATTTCCTATTTCTGTTTCTCTTAATCAGAAATTGTCAGGGATTGTGTCAACGTGTCATCATTAACAAAAAAATATGGGTAGTATCATACTAACCATATTATGGTCATGTTATGATTCTAAATCACTGAAATTGGGTAAACTAGGGAATGTTGGGATTTTAGCTCCCACTCCCTTTCTGCTTCCCCTCCCTCCCCTCACTCCAGGCCTTAAGCATGCTAGACACATACTGTAGCCCAGAGCTGCATCCACACCACAGCCTTTTCTCATTTAAAAATGTAGATGATATTGGATATACTCAATAGTTGTTAGATAGAAGTTAGATGAGGGCTAGGGGTGTGGCTCAGTTGCAGAGTTCTTAACTAGGATGCATGGTAGCTTGGGCATATCAATCTTAGCACCCCCACTAAGAAGACAGATTTAGGAGGAACAGAAGTTCAAGGTCAGAAGACAGCCAGGGATATGCAAGATCCTGTCTCCAAAGAAAAAACTTAAAGAGTTGATACTTTTAGTGTGCAAAGAAAATTATAAATGGTCACATAACAAGTACTTTCTTGGAAAACTTTCAATAACATCCCTGTTGACTTTCAAATTAAACATGAATGTCTCTGCCCATTTTCGGATGCTCTCATGTAGCAACCCAACCTACTTTGGTAACTTTCTTTCATGATTCTCTACACATTCTTGCATGCAAACCCACTTACTGTGAGTGATAGCCCAGTAGCAACTGCAGTTTGAGTTCTGATTGTGGGATTGGTTTTGGTTTGGTTTGGTTTGGTTTGTGGGTGTGAAGGATCAAACCCCTAGGGCCTCATGTACTATAGAAGTACTGTACTACCACAGAGCCAGCACCACCCCATTACTTTAAAAACACTTGATGCTTGTGTATATTTTTGCTTAATACTTGATTTTAATATAGTTATTGACAGTATATATTCATGGTTCAACTCCTTATCTACTGTCCAACCTGATTAGAGAGAGTCTTTGGACAAGTCACTTAAATCTCTAAGCCTCGCCTATAAAATGAGGATAGCTATTACAGGGCTGATAACGATTAAAAGCAATAATCTATATAAAATGTTTAACTCTTCCCTAACATGTAGTCAGTCCTCCGTATGTGTCAGATACTTACTTACTAATGAAGTCTATTTTCCTCATTCAGCTCTGTGGAGTATTTTACAAATGATGAGGAAGAAGACCCTTCCAAAGTAATAGTGCAGTGGTGAAAAGATGGGCACTGAAACCAGATTGTCCAGCTCCAAAATCCAGGGCTCTTAACTCTTGTTGTTCTCTACCTGAAAATCTTCTTCCTTGTAGCTCACAGAAACAACCTTTCCAAGCTCTCTCAAGCCATGTCTGTCATCAAACTCACTTTGATCACCATTAAAACATGATCTTTCCCTCAAAATGTAGCAGTTAGGGCTGGGGGAGGGGGGCAGTTCATCTGGTGAAGTGCTCATGTAAGAAGCCAGGCATGGTACAGATTGCTGTGGTCCCACCTTGGGAAGGTGGAGATGGAAAGATCCCTGGGGTTTGCTAACCAAAACAGTAAACTTCAGGTTCAGTGAGAAGATCTTGCCCCCAAAATAAGGTAGCATATGATTAAGACATTGGACATCAACCTCTAGTCGCCATGCGTGTGTGTGCACGCATGCATGCGCACACACATATACACACACACACACACACACACACACTTCCCAGCAGCAGTATGTGACTGTGTGACTCTTTCATATATCACTGTATGCTGCAGTGACCTCTGTGGAAAGCCGTGAGCTCTTTGACACCAGGGCAGGGTTTGCACCCATTTCCCCTTTGGAGCCATTTCCCCTGAAATACTTTTCACTAAATAGATGCTTAATAACCAGTCAAGTTGAGCAGAGGTTGTTCAAGTCCCAAATGAGGAATTCTGTCCAGTTCAGACCAGGAATCATTTTCTGGCAAGTGTTTCTCTATGCCAGGCCTTGTAATACACACAGAACTTAAAGAGAAAGAAGCCAAACCCCTTCTCTCAAGGATTTAGAGTTTCATTGAAGTGTTTTGAAATCCTAACTCTTTTTAATGGAGACAATAATCGAATGAACAAATAGTTCAGTAATGGGAATGAATTATTATTTATTGTTGGTACAGATACAGTCATCTCCTCCAGCTGCTGTACAAGTTTAGACTACTTGGTCACCTACCTCTTCAAGCACATAGCAAAGGAGGGCAAGAAGCCGCTTCGATGCAGAGAGTCTGTGCAGGCTGGCCAGAGGCTGCTACACTTTATGCAGCAAAACCCAGATGTGCTACAGCAGGTAACATCTCTTCAAGTGTTCCCCAAAAGCCAATCTGGCCCCTGAACTTACATAAATGTTTGCCAGGATCTTTAGCAGTTTCTCCTTCTTACTTTTCCTTGACAACGGAGAGTACAGTGGCTTCAGTATTACCCACCCATAAAAATCCCAGTGCTGTTCATTCAGTTCACTGCAGAATTCAGAAGGTATGGTTCTTCTGAGGCCTGAGAAAAGTGGAGCAAAACTCAGACTTCTGTGTGGGCCCTTGGGCAGCTCTGCTGAAGTGTGCATTAAATGCATGGCTTCTGGGGCAATCGTGCTAACTCCTGCTCTGTGCAGACAACTTGCCAGGAACTGTCCATTCATGAGAGTTCAGTGTAAGAGTAGGAGTCACACAGTTCAGACATTAGGCAGTGTTCCCAAACATTCAATTAATATGTGATAATGCAGCAATTTGTTTTTAGTTGTGCTTTTTCAAAAATATTTTTTTATTTGTATATTTTATGTATTTGAGTGCACTGTCTGCATGTATACCTAAATGCCAGAAGAGGGAATTGGATCCCATTATAGATGGTTCTGAGCCACCATGTGGTTGCTAGTATTCAACTCAGGACCTCTGGAAGAAAGGCCAGTGCTCATAACAGCTGAGCCGTCTCTCCAGCCCCTGGTTGTGTTTTCTAACTAGCTAACACAGACTAAGTCCAAGTTTATGATTGTTTTAAATAACTCACTTCTGCTGATCTAAGAAATAACATACATAAGAAATGAAGATACATGCCTGAATATTCCAAAGAGAATAAAGCCATTTCACAGATATACCATCACTATGATTGATGTTTCTACTTCCACACAATTTGGGAAATGTGGGTATACTGTTTGCAGTTTTCCCTTGCCCAGGGTGCGTCCATAATAGTGTGATTTGCAAAAGTAAAGACCTCAAGTGATTGTGTTGTCATTAGTGAGCAGTGTCGTCCGAGTCAGTAGACTAGATCACTGCACATGAGCATGCTAAAAATAGAATGGGAAGTCCATGGGAAAGGTTTCTGTCCTGGCTGTAATGGTTTTACTAGGATCAAAATGAAATTATAAAAGTCTTACTTGTGGTGACATTTCCGTTAACTAGTTGCATTCCAAGATGACATGGGTGTAGTTCATTCCTATTTTGAGTAACTAGCAAAAGGCTAATTACTACAGGCCTGTAACTCTTTGCTTTGATCCTAGAACTATTCAACTAGTTGGTAATGCAAATAATGAAGAGAACTTATTGAGGACCTTTTTTTTCACTGTGATTTCTAGCTCATCCATGCATATCTGTTATCTTCAGTGATGGCATGCTCTAAGCCAGTGAGCCTCAGCCTTCTCCATGCAGAGCTCACGAGGGCTATAGCACACTCCAGCCTGTACCAGGACTTTGGGTGGGGCTAGAGATGTGGAGCTTTTAAGGATCTGAACCGTCTGTTTCATTTATTGTGTGCAAAATGCAAGAACAAGTAAGATTTGTAAAGATACAATTAATCAGTTATGTTAACATAGTAATAATAGAGACTGGCGCAAGAGAGGACTGTTAAAGTCTTATTTCGACTTCACAGCAGTCTAGTAATGTGGCTGTCATCATCCCCAATTTTACACATCAATTCACTAGAAAGTAACAGAATTGGAATTTGAACCAAGGTCTGTTTAGTTCCAAAACCCACATCCTTAAAACTTATGCCACTGCTTCTCAAGGTATCTCAGAGTCACCTGGATGCAAAACACACATCCTGCCATGGTTAGGATGCACTTCTCCCAAACACTTCCACCTGCAAGTCACTGCTGGTCTGGGTGTAAGTGCATGGAGGAGACTGAGGACCCCTGGCTTACAGCATGTCGTCACTGAAGATAGCAAATATCCATGCATACACTAGAAATCAGGCCCCACCTACCACAATAGAGGACAAGTCTACCACCAACTCCTTCCTGCTAGCAGTCATTCATCATCACAGTTTGACCCATCAGCTTGGGGCAGTCACTTCTAAGTTGGTTGAAATTTTTAGTAAAAATCAATAGGCTACAAGCTAGTAGTAAGACTGTAGGAGATCAGCCAGTGTGTCTTTACTCAGAATCCCCATGCATTTGTTGGTTTAAGTCATTTCTGTGTGTTAATAGACTTGGTAATCTTTCACTTTATAGCATATGACTAAGTAGTGATATATCTTTATTAAGCAGTGGAATGCATTCTATTTATTTAGGATGTAAGCTTTCAGATAACATTTTAAATATTAATGACTGGTCTCTAGTAGTCAGCATAAATATGATTTGCATTAGCACTAGGTTGTATCATCTTGAGTGCCTCTGATGTCAACTATTGGGTATAGTAATATCTGACATCATCTCCTTAGGTCACTGACAACTTTGACCTCTATTCTTATGCACAGTTTCTGTCGTCTCAAAAGCTCTTTTGAATTGATTTGAAATTTTGACTCTTCCCTTTATGAGGCAGTAAAATTGATAATTATTCAGATGGGAACTGAGCACTGAGTGAAAAATCAATTCTACCCGCTCTCTGCTGCGTATAAAATTACTTCTGAGTCTGCTGGACTGAACGGATGGCCAGAGTAAAAGCAGCAGGCAGGAGCAGTGGGAAGAATTAGCTGGACAGAGCTAATAGCCTGAAGGGATGGTCCTGGAAAAGAGGGAGTGGGCCAGTTGGGGGTTATTATGAGCAGGGATGGGCCTATTGATCATCTGTTTACATCAGCTTTCCGAGACCTTATAAATCAGCCCTGAAGAGTGGCAGAATGAAGATTCAGACTCTTACCAGAGGGATTTGTATTAGATTATTCTCATTTTCACACTCAGATGAAAAGTGAGCCATTGATTATTCATTGGTTGCCCATTAAATGCTGTTTTTATAGATGATTTGCCTATCACAGAAGGTAATGAACAAGGTTGCTGCTTCATAACTTGAGGTTTCAGTTTTCAAGGCATCTGTGTCGTTAAGTAATGCCTAACCCTATTAAGAGGAATGGGTTACAAATTGCTTAACAGTGCTGAAAAACTAGACCCTAATGACTAATTGTGCTTGGAGTTTAGAGAGGGCTTGTCAGCTCTTTAAACTAAACTGATGCAATGATACTGCAATTATTTACTGGTTTGAACTGTTTTCCTTCCACCCTGGACATATTTGGCTAGAAGCATAATTGCATGGAGAGTGTCAATTCCAAACTGCGAACGTGATCTCAAGCTTCTGCAGAAAAGCCTAACGCTGGGTGAAGGGTTTCCAGCACCTTCACAGGCCTTGCCATTTGTGCGCCACAACCCAAGAAAGGCACTTATGTGCCTCTTGCCTGGATCTACAGTCCTGTGACTATAGCTCTTCCACAGTTTGTGAGCAGATGTAACTTTCAAAGATTAAAATTTATCCCATGTGTAGAGTCATTGAATTTAAGTGAGTCTGTGTGAGATAAGAAATGCTGACTCTCTGGTATTCCTTTAACTTAACATCTGAGGAAAAACCCAGTTTGCATAAGTTAGGGGAGAAGAATTCCTCAAGTATCCTTATATCACTAGGACAATGAACTAAAAAAAACTTAGAAAGAGATGATCCACAGTAGCAGTGGTCAGATTGCTGATCACCATTGATTAGTAGTGGGGGAGAGTGATTTGCTGCAGGAATTTGGCGACAGTATTTGTATATGAATTTTTTCGGTTTCATTACTGGGCATGTTAAATATTTGCATTCATAACCAGTAGATCAGTATTCCTTCAGATATATGAAAAGACAAAAGTTATGCCCAAATTAGGTGAGTGTTGGCAGAATTGAGGGGCCATTTTAGAGACACAATGAATTCTTTTTGTAATAAGGGCACTGGTGCAGTCTCTTCTGCATCAGAACCTCCTTCGGTGCTCCAGAAAGAGTAGCACCCTGTGCAGAGGAGCAGTATCTATGGACTGCCTCTGTCACTGAGCGCACTGTACACTTAGCATGTTGATGAGGTGGTTGCAGTCACAGTCGTGTCCAAATACAGTGCATAGGAAAACCAGAGCAACTCTGACCCAGCTTAATGAAGCTAGCTATTTGGCTCAGGTCAGTTCTATTAAAAATACAGAGAAATTTTAATTAAGATTTTCTTTCCCTTCCTCTCTTCTTTTTTATTTCATTTATTTGTTTGTTTGTTAGGTGGCATGCCGTTTGACTAGAAATTGTAAAGAGCTGTCAGGAGCTATAAGAATCATATTTCAGTAGGAATGTAAGCTAAAAGAACATTACCCCTTTTCCTCAATCAGTCAGTCAATCAATGAAAATTGCTTTTGTATAGTGCTCTTCATGACATGCATCCCAACGTGAATTGCAGCAAAACGGGAATTGTCTGCTCTTTTTCATCTCTGTATTTAGACTGAAATGATATTGCCCAACATTTTGACATGCTACACAAAACATTTTTCATACTTAAGATTCCATTCCTTAATACTAAGTAGGCGAAAGTGCCGACACATACGTAAGTGATGTTGAGGAACCTTAGCAAGAGTCTAAAGGCAGAAAACACTTAACCAAATGAAATACATTCATATTTCTTATTTAACTCTTGAAAAAGTAATTAGCCATATTTTCTAATATTAATGAAATAACTTCTCATGATCCTTCAATTTAAAAGGAGGCCCTTCATTTGACCAACGAATTTGGATGGTTGATTTATAACTTTATTACTGAAAACATGACAGTAGACTGATATCAAAACAGACTGAAAGAACATGCATAATTGGCCAAAGAACTTAAAGGAAGCCAAGGGTATGTCGTTAGATACAAAAGTGGAAAACAGGCACTCAGGTTTTGTGACAATTGTTCTCACTTAAGTTGCCATAATATCATGTGTCTTCCGCTCTTTTTCCTCTCCCAATGCTCCCCTTTCTGAAGAAATAAAATTTTAACAAAATCCGTTTAAGTCCAGAGTTCGTGTACCTACCCCCAAAGCTATCTGCTCCCTCATTTGGAGGCTTCTAATCTAGGGAAGTCTACTATATTGTGTTTTAAACCTAATAATATGGCAAGTTGAACATTGTAAGTTCCACTGGGTCATCTCAAGGTAGAATGATTTAGAATGCTCATCCTTTAAAAAAAATTAAGTATACGTGTGTGTGTGTGCGTATACACATTTGCACGTGATGCAGTGCCGGTAGAGGCCAAGAGAGTGCATTGGACCCCTGGAGTAGAGTTATGGGTAGTTCTGAGCCACCTGACATGGGTGCTAGGGACAGAATTCGGGAAACCCCATGTCATGTCTGAGACAGAGCT
Organism: Ellobius talpinus; assembly: GCA_001685095.1. Taxonomy (NCBI): domain Eukaryota; kingdom Metazoa; phylum Chordata; class Mammalia; order Rodentia; family Cricetidae; genus Ellobius; species Ellobius talpinus. Next base: position 34,192 of record LOJH01005947.1, on the reverse strand, counting down.
GAGTTTCCTCTCCTTTCTATTGTACACCCATCCCCACTCAGTAATTCTATAGCTAGGTGATGAGGGAGGATGTAACATTTAGAAGGACATGTTTCTTTGAAGAAATCAGTCTGATAGTGTGATTACCTAGTGATGTTCTCTGTGACTTTTCCCTAATCATCATGAGGCTGTTTTTGAAGTTTCCTTTTTCCTTAATCTTCTTTATTTTTATGCATATAGGCATTTTTGCCTTCATATATGCCTGTGTACCATTTGTATGTCTGGTGCCCATGAAGGTCAGAAGAAGGTATGAGATACCTTGGAATTGGAGTTAAAGAAAGTTGTGAGTTGCCAGGTGGGTGTTGGTAATCAAGCCTGGACCCTCTGGAAGAGCAGTCAATGTTCTTGACCACTGAGCTCTCTCCAGCCTGCTTTTTGATATTTCCTTTAACCTGATGTTTCTAGGAGACTGTCCAGATGGCAGCTGTTCACAAAGGCAAATGTGGTTTGTAACACTCCCCTACCCCATCACATCTCTGTCTCATCCTTAATCTCAAATTGAATCATCAATGTAAAATGCCAGTTTCCACTTCTTTCTAATAAAGCCTTTCTTCTCAAGGAACTTTTGACCAATGATACCATTAGTCATTTTTAAACTCTGCATCTAATATCTGGTTGCCTTGAGCCTCTATATACCATTCCTGGCCATTACCAAGTCAGATTTCTCTAGATCAGTGGTTCTCAACCTGTGGATTATAACCCCTTTTGGGGGGTGTGGGGTGTCACCCAAAACCACTGGGAACTACAAATATTTACGTACAGTTCATAACAGTAGCAAAATTACAGTTATGAAGTAGCAATAAAAATAATT
>LOJH01005947.1:3982-30944 GCA_001685095.1 Ellobius talpinus | reverse complement strand
ATGGATGGATGGATGGATGGATGGATGGATGGATGGATGGATGAATGGATAGATAGATAGAATTTCTAAAATGATTTTATTAAAGTGATATTTTAAAAACAAATCATGTTCTTTTAAAAGAAAGGCTATTGTCTTAATCTTTTTCTTTTTTATTTACTTCTATTTTGCCATGGGTGGGTGTCCGGTCCCCTTAAACTGGAGTTATAGACAGTTATGAACTGCCATCTGGGTGCTGGGAACTGACCTCAGGTCCTCTGGAAGAGCAGTCAGTGCTCTTAACCCCTGAGCCATCTCTGCAGCCCCATCTTAATCTTTTTCTTAAGTGTGTCAACTACTTTGATTTTTGCTGTAGGTATATTTGTTGGTTGACTATTTGCTACAACACAGACATCATATTAATGGAACTTATATCATGGTGTACCTCCTTTCCTCTCAGAGATCTTGTCACTTGTCCAGGCCTTAGCACAGCCTGATTCCTTGCAGTGGTCTGTGGATGTCTGTAAAGTAAATACTCAAAATATTAATTTTCAAAATCATAGCCTATAGACATGGTTTAGCTGTATACCTATTATGGTCATACACTGCTACTATAGAATAAGCCAAGTGGTAATGCTAAGATTGTATCTCAATATAAAATCGCCCTTCTGAAATACCAGGAAGAATGTCTAGTCTACACATGGGTCAGAGAAAGAAAATCTCTGCCAATATTGTTCATGTTAACAGAAAAGAAAAGATTCCCACCCCTTGAGGATATGTGTTCTCACCTCTAAGCACAGTGGAAGTATACAACCCATTGCTAGCATGACTTGCCTTATTAATTGAAAGGATGGAATCCACCAGATGTAGCCCAAGCCAGCAGAGAGTTGGGTGACTAAGCAACAGCAAAGAGACCATATTGAGCGAGCCAGAATCCAGTCTCCAAGTCATTTATTTCAGCCAGTGACAGTACATGTAAACTCCTGTGCCTCCGCAGTGATTGATGGTTTAATATCATATATAATTTTTTTAATGAAGGAAAACCATTTAAATATGTTACCATTTGCACTGGTATTCTCCTATGTACATAACTGCATTTAATCATTATGGGGATTGTTTTTATACTTGTGTAATTTGTATCCACGAAATAACTGTCAAAACCATCTCATGCTGTTGCTGGAAATGGTACAGTGTGCTTCATACTCAAATAGATTCATTCTTCCCTGCACATAATTAAGAGTGTTGGAGCTTTCAGTGCCACCACATAGGAATTCCGTGTTTACATTTCAGAGAATGAAAAATAAGCCACAGTGTGTTTTCAGGTTCCTGTTTTCTGAGGCAATGATATTTAAGTGCCTTAGTTTTGTACCAGTATATGATTTGAAGAGTTTGATTTTAAGACTTTTAATATTAAAATACATAATAAAATTTTATTACCTAATTACAAGAGGGTTTAGCCTCTTATTAAAGTTGCTAAATCAGGCCTATATTAGCATTATAATGGCACAGTTTGACATGGAATACTCAAAAGTCAAGTTCAAAAGGGGGGGTGGGTTGTTGGGGGGTTCTTTTTCCCTTACTCCTCACAAAATAACAAGGGTGAAATGCATGTGTGGAAGCAAACAAGGAACAATTTGGGATGCTGGAGAAGGAGTAGAGGTGTCAGCCCAGGATGGTACCCTTAGGCAAGGCAGCTGGTATATGTAGCCTTTTGTTTATCTGCTACTGGTTTATGTAGCCTTTAGGCCGGCACCAGAAACAATCACTCCTACAGGGTCAGCTGCTGGTCAGAAGCAAAGTAAGAAAAGATTTTGCTTCCAAACACAGCAGCCATAATTTCTGTACAGCTGGCACCTGCTACTGGTGCACAGCGTGAAGGTGAAAGGTCAAAGAGGCAGTTGTTCAAAACTCAAGAATGGCTTAAAGGGACTTGTAGATTAATCTGCTTTATTAACTTCTGTATATTAGATAACTATTGCTGTGAATGACAGTACATCTTTTTGAATAAGTCACATCTCTTTCTCTTTTAAATTAGCTTTTGAGTAATGAATATTAAATAGAAAGCATTTCAAGAGTAATTAAATGAAAACAGAATGATGTCATTCTGCAGTTTTATTTGTGTGTTTATAGACTAGGGAAATTATGCTTTCCAAGAATTGTGCTTTTTAACCCTTTTTGAAAATAAAAAAGAAGGAAGGAAAAAGAAAAACAGTTAGCTTTCATAAAGAAGGAATTGGAATTAACAGGACAGCCACGTGTCCGTTAGCCTTTGTCTTTAAACCGAGAAAAGATGATGTCTCTTGTGCCTTAGCATGAAGTCATTGGGTGCCAGTGGCTGGCTTTGACATTCCCAGGGGCGCCAAATGTTTTCTTTATGAATTAAAGTGACTCAATCTGTCATCGTTCTTTTATCTGCAGTTTAGCACAGTCAGTTCTGCTATCAGTCTGCAGCAAATGTTCTCAGAACAGTACAGGAGTTGTGAGAAGTCGACAACAGACATTCCTTTTCTTTCACACTCATATAAAGCAGATAGAGAATATTCTGTAAGGGGAAACACAGCTTTATACAGGCTTAGCTCAGTAATAATTAGGCAAGCTCTATAGTAGCCTCTCACTATTCTGGCGAGTGAGGTGGTTTTTATCCTCTTCATTGATAGTGATGTGCATATTTGGCTATCTGTAAGTTAAAACAGAAAGAACTCAATAACTGTATCCTCCTTTAAAACCTCTGCAAAAAAGAACTCACTGTGGAGATTTCCACAGGTTAAGTGCTGATACAAACTCCGAAAACGTTTTAAACAAACTCTTCAAAAAGGATAGCTCTGTCTGTTGACTGACAGTGATTTTTTTTCATCTTTGTTGTTTGTTTTAAGGCTTCTCGTAAAATGAAAGTACTGTAGAGAACATGTGTGTTTCACAATAGGAGAGCACAAATAGCAGCATTCATATATATTTCACAAAGAAAACTGTGCACCGAGTTTTTAATACGAGTGTAGTCTTCCCACTCTGAGCAATGTTTCTCTGAGTACAAAGGTTGCACCTAAAATCATCTCCTTACTCCACAGTGCATCACCCAAAGTAGAGCCTTCTTACCAGGTCCTTGCTTGAGTACCTGGCCTTGTTACTGCCCTACCAGAACCCTGATAGGTTCAACATATGCTTGCTGGGACCTAAAAATTCACTGTGGAAAGAATTTCAGACTCCTCTGATTCTGTACTGAGTGTGAGACGGGCACACACAGATGCTGGGTACATGTATTAAAATGTGGGTTTGTGCAGGGCTGTGGTGGCGTACACTTTTAACCCTAGCACTGGGGAGGCAGAGACAGGTGAATCTCCGAGTTTGAAGCCCGCCTAGTCTACAGAGTGAGTTCCAGAACAGGCAGGACTGTTGCATAGAAAAACCCTGTCTCAATAAAACAAAAAGAAAAAAATGTGGGTTTGCAAACATGCTTCTATTTAAACCTCCTAACACCGAAGTACTTGTATAACTATTTTATAGTCTAAATATTGTCATTGAGACTGAAGTTAGATGGTCCATTCAGGATCTCCAGCTAACAAACTGCAGAGCCTGTGCTCTCGCTGTAGAAAACAGCACCGTCCCCAACTGACCTGAGGACTCCTTTCTTTGTGTTTGTTTGTTTTGTATTTTTGAGACAGGGTTTATCTCTGTAGCCCTGGCTGTCATGAAACTCACTCTGTAAACCAAGCTGACCTAGAACTCACAGAGATCTGCCTGCCTCCTGAGTGCTGGGATTAAAGATGTTCACCATAAAGTATCACACTTGACTCAACCCACGTACATAACATCTTTACTGGGTTTAGTTGTTTTGTTTGCATTGCTAGAATCAAACCCAGAGCCTCCTACATGCTAGGCAAGTTCTCTACTACTGAGCTCCATCCCCAATTCTTCCTTTATAGATTAAGAAGCCAGCATTTAGATGATAGCCAAACTTTAAGTCTCCGTTTATGAAAAAGCCAAAGCACCCATTCCTTGCCATATGCTTAGAGCAGTAGCTGGTCTGCAAGGAGAGAAAAATGAAGCAGATACCCTAAGAGGTTCTCAAATGAAAGACCAAACAGCTATGGTAGAAGGACAGCAATGGAGAGAGACCCCAGTGGATGCCTTGTCTTATCTAGAGACCTGGCTTTTTTGCCTACTCAGGAAGCAATACATTGTAGACGTTTTACTTGAAAGCAATACATTGAATCTTTTAGATATCTCTATCTTTACATATTGAACTTTCTTGACTTAGAGACTTGTGAGGACCCAGTGAGCCAATGACCATTGACTCACCTAATACAAGATATTCAACAAATAATGTGATTTCATGTTTGATGCCCAGCTACCACTAACCTTGGTTTGATGTTGCTGATTGCCTTTGAGAAAAACCCTACTATTTATAAACATCCTTTCTGTGTGCATTTAAGCCTGAGACTTCTTTATAAGAGCATTTGATTTTGAAGTCTATGACGTGAGGCAGATTATCAAGGTCTGCAGGTGTACTTTGCCCTTTTAGAGTTCTTTCTGTGATACGCATTCTCAAAGTCATGCTCACTGGAATGAGTGAAGGGATGGGATGGTATAGGTTTGATTCTTGGGCCAACATTCTTCACTTTTTCCTCCTCCATATTTTAGGCATCTCCTTTTAGTGGCAAGAACTAAAGAAATACCATAACCTTGCTCAGAAAGGTCATGGTATTTAAAATACTACCGTCATATTTAAAATCTGTTGGAATCCTCATAGCAACAGTAATGAGTGTGGATTCTTTAAACCTGAAAGTTTTGGCACACCAAGAGTAAACTGTGGGGAGATGTGCAGAGACTCGGACTTGAAATGACTTGTTCAGAGTTGCACCACTGTGGTGGTGCCTGATGCCGTGTGATGTTTGTGTCTCCACACAGGTTTGTGTGTTTAGAAACTTGGTTTCAGGGTGGTAATAATGAAAGAAGGTCTTTAGATCATCTGACCCATGAGGAAGTTTGGGGAAAGTGTGGTCCTCCCTCTCTGCTGTCTGCTTAGATGTGCTCCCTCTTCTGTGTGTGCCTGCTAACCGGCACCATCCCCTATTTGACTGAAAACCTAAACAATAAGTCAATAAGCCCCTTTTCTTTTTAAGTAGCTTCCTTAGGTATTTTATTAAAATGGTAGATATGAATCAGTGGTTCTCAACCTGTGACTCTCGACCCCTCTGGAGGGTCAAATGACTCATTCTCGGGGCTCAAATAAGACCATTGGAAAACACAGATATTTACATTGCAATTCATAACAGTGGGAAAATTACATTTATAAAGTAACAACAAAAGTAGTTTTATGGTTGGGATCACACAGCATGAGGAACTGTATTAAAGGGTTGCAGCATTAGGAGAGTTGAGGACACTGGTCTAAATGATATGTAGAATTGCTTGTTCCTCGATTTCACCCAGTTTTGACCACACAAGCTTCCCTGGGCCTTAACCTACCATTCCTTACCAGCGTTTTTTCTTACCCATCCACCCTTGTCCAAGAGAGACAGACAAGATTTCTCTTGCCTTTACTTCTGAGTGGCAATTTGAAAAGGAACGAGAAGCCTTGGAGTTTCTTGAAGGATAGCAGAGTTGTGGGAATGTGAGGGTTGACAGTGGTGACATACTTGTTTTGCAATGATTACTGATTTTCAGACACCTGCAGGTTTTTCTGTGATTCCCAAAGCACATCGCTGTGGCAGAATGTGAAGTTAACCTTTATATTCATTTGCCTGTTAGCTCTGAGGCGGTCCAACCAGCAGTAGCCATTGATGGAGCCAGCTTCATATCGTCTGTAAAGGAAGGCTTGTTTGTCTGCATCTGACCACCTGCCTTAAGTGCTCATGCAACCCCTAAGAACTCTTGGCATGAGTTCTGATTGCCATGTCATGCCTGGGGGATATACTAAATGGTCTTGGGTTCCTGAAATTTCATCTTCATTAAATGCCTTTTCTTTGAAAATGCTCTATTTAGTGAGGACTTGTATACAGTGTGTCCTTGTAATCATTTACAAGTCACATCACCCTCCAGAGGAGAATTCCTAGGGTAATTGAATTGGCTTCTAGGACCAGTTGGTCAATCTACTTATGGCCTAGGCTTCCCAAGACTCATAATCTTAGAGTCTCTCCCATCCCATCGTTCCCTCAGTGTCCTCCATCACCTGAACATGGGTACCAAAGACAAGAAAACCCCTCAGTATATACTTCCTGATGGCCCTGTGAATCAGGAATGTGGAATAATACACCACCATGAAAGACAGCGATAGAAAGTGCCAGGCTTAAAGAGAAGTGGCTTGGGCCCCAAGGCAGATCACCATAGGGAACATCCAAAGCAAGAGCTCTGTTAATGCCCGTACTTAATGTGGCCTCTCAGTTCAGATGGACACAGCAGTTCCACTCAGCAGCAATTAGAGATAAGTGCATTCAGGATGATTTCTCCAAGATTAGAAGGAACAGCTTGATGGGTGGATGGTAAGAGATTAATAAATACATGAGCTCCTCAAGGCCTGTTATGGTTGACTATGAAATGGCCTCCACAGGGCCATTTGCTCATTTCTTATTCCCAAATGATGGCACTATTTTAGGGGTTCTTGGAAATCTTGCAGGTAAGACCTAACTCCAGGAAATAGGTCACGAGCAGCTGGTCCTTGGGTGTGTCTTATGCCCAGCCCAGCCCTGTCTCTCTGTTTCCTGACCACTGTGAGATAGGAACCTACTGAACCACATGGTGTTCTGCTCAGGCCCTAATGCCATGCATGACGCTATCACCTGAGCCCTCTGGAGCCATGAGCCAAAATAAACCATTGCTCCTTCAAATTGTTTGTGCAGAGCAGTTTAGTCACAGGGATAGGAAGCAGCTAATGAAGACCACATTTGATTCAGCTCTGACCAGAAGTGAGGCCAGTAGTTCTCTGAGCAGTGATTATGTGTGGGAAGTAAAAGGGAAGGAAAAAGAAGAAAAAAATCTGTAAACAATACCTGGTATACAGCAGGTTCACAGTTTGTGCTGCATGTGTTCATCAAGCGTTAAAAAGAGAGAAATTAAATAGTGATAATGTGTGTGCTGGTGGCAGCCTTGTAGCAATGAAGGAGCCATCATCCCTACAGAGGCCCAGGCTGTTTTGGAAACTGTACAAGTTCCATTCCAGGTGCATAATGTGCTCTTACCCCACAGAGGAAGAGAGCCTCCCCTCCCCACCCCGCATTGCTTTCCTCGGCTCCCCTGCATTAGAGAGAGGCAGGAGACAAATTGACAGAAATCTGGAGGGAAGTAACTCAAGTGATTTAGGAGAATGGAAGGGCTGGCTTATGGGGCCGGATTAAAGAAGCTAAATATGTATAGCTTGCCTAAGTGACAACTAAATGGGGCATTTGATAAGTCTATAAATACTTGGAAGATGTAAATGCCAGGAGGAAAGGGAATTACTTAGCATGGCACAATGGAGTATTGGCATAATGGGATAATATTAAGAAAGGGAAGATGAAGGTTGAACATCAATAAAAAGCTTCCTGATAAGAAGAACCATTCCTGACAGGGGACACTATTAGGTTATGCACTGTGGGTCAAGGGAAATAATGTCAGTGCCCTTTCTCAGAGCATTGGCAGTGTCCTAACTGGGGCACAGAAGCCAAGCAAGTGACCTTCTCCAGCTGTGGCCTCCCTGTCTCAGGAAGGAAGCAGCAGCGGCAGCAGTGGCTGTGCCAGTGGGTCATACTACATCACTGCCAGAGAGATTATCCTCCCCTTGTAATGACACTCACTTTCCTGCAGGGTGGAAGTCTACTTTCTCTTGCAAATACCACTAGGCCCTTTACCAGATGCATCCTGACTCCCTGCAGAGCCCCAGAGTGCCATCATCTCCTGCACACCTTTGCTCTCATTCTCCCTTCTCTGTTGATAGCCTGTCAGAGTGCTTGTTCTCTACAGCAGATCAAATGGCCCTTCTCCGAAGCCTCTCCCCTGACCACGCCCCTACCCCAGCAGAGTTGGGAATCCTCCTCTGACCTCTCAAAGCCTCCTGTGTGGGCATGTTTGCAGCACTTAATGTACTGTACTGTGAATCTCCTCCCCTACTGGGCTGCAAGTCTTTGAACTGACACTGGCCTGTTCACCTCTATCCCCATGACCTGTCTCAGAGCCTGGTCATGCTATGGTGTCAGTAAATGCTGGAGTAAATCAAGGAAGGTAGTTCTGTCCCCACTCTTGGTTTCTCTCATGCGTTTATTGAGGGAAAAGAGCTTCCAGCTCTTAGCACCTTAGAGTAGTCTCTCAAGGGTCTCTGACATTCAGGGTCATTAGACAGTTCTAGAAAAAACTCCTTGTTCATGCCTTGTTTAGGAAGCCATGTTGTTGAGCCCTGGAGGATGTAGCTTCCTTGACTTTTCTGGGAAATGCAGAATGACACCAACCAGTACACACACTAAAGCTGAACTCTCACGGGGACCCAACCCTAGACCAAGAACAAGGAATGCTGAGAGCAAAAGAAATAGTCTCCCTCGAGGAAGCACCCCCAGTTGGTCATCCAGTACCAAATGGTTAGTCCTGAAAGCATATAACATGCAAGTAACATTATATGGACTGAGCAGGCTGTATTTATGTATTTAGGTAGGGGGGGGTGTATGTGTACAAAGAAAAGGCATCCATGGATTTGAGATAGAGCAACAGGGAGACTACATGGGAGAAGTTGGAGGAAGGAAAGGAAAAGGAGAAATTATATAATTGCATTTTAATTACAAAATATAAATAATTTGGGGGGACCTCAAGTCCAAAAAAGCAGAATGTCCCCACTGTGGTTTCCATGTAAATACTAGACTATTAGTGGGAAAACGCTTTTAAAAAAATTTCCCCACGTGGAAACATTTTTAAAATAAGTGACATAATTCCTCCCTGGTGACTGAAAATCTCACCCAGCCCCTTCAGGAGATGGGAAGAATGTGCCGCAAGATGGGATGCAATGGAATTCTGAGCCTCCTCCTTCGGGGAAGACAGATCTTGGTAACGACAAGGGAGAACCCCCCTCAGCCATCGTGCGTGTGTTGTTCTGTTGTGAAACGTGATGCTCACTGTGGTGACTGATCAGCAAAGTCGCATGCGTTTTCTCACGCCCTTTGCTTTAGAGTGGCCTGCGTCAGCGCTGATGTCATCAGGGCCCTGTGTGCTTATGCCCATTGCCTAGGCTCAGGTTCCCAGTTAGTGCCTTGTGAGGTTGAACCACAGAGCATTGCAGCCATTGTTTGGCAACCACTTCTCTCTGTTGAGAGTCTTGAATCTGGGCACCTGTTCTTAGAGTTCTGAATCCATCTGTGGTTTGGGGTTCCACTTTTCTTCTTAGGAGGAGTGCTTTGACCAGGAAGAACATGAGTTGAGGATCCTAGCCATCCTGCTTCTGTTGCAATCTTGTTCATCTTCACTGCCTCTCCACTGAGTTCTCGCAGAAGCTAAGCTCGCTGCCTGGCCTCTCCCCTGCCCTAGTCACTTCTCCACAGCTTGTCGTCACTGCTCTGACGGCAAGGCCTATCTGAGAGCTGCTCTCTGTACCAGCCCAAACTCATCTCTATTTCTCATGGCACACAAGCTCTTAAATCCCCTGGGCCTGGGCCAGGATCTCCTCCTCACCCTCAACTCTACTCAGTGAAAGGGCTATTCATTCTTCAAACATGCCAAGCACTTGCTGTGTTCTGGAGGTTTCCTCATTTCATGTCCTCTCCCTCATGTGTCTGTGTTTCTGGGTGAGGCTGGATGCAGCTGTACTCAGCAGCCCATGGACTGGGCTCTGTGGTCAGTTATGGCGTGTGTTCCTTCTCTGGTCTCTGTGGTCAGTTATGGCGCGTGTTCCTTCTCTGGTCTCTGTGGTCAGTTATGACGTGTGTTCCTTCTCTGGTCTCTGTGGTCAGTTATGGCACGTGTTCCTTCTCTGGCCTCTCAAGCTGCTGTAGATGCCTTTGTTGGGAGGCTGGTGTAGGCTATTAGAGCCTCTCAAAGGTGGTTCTGTGTTAATCATCCAGGTGCTACTATGAAGTAGAAATAAGTGTCACTTGAAGGAAAACTAAGGGGAATGACATAGATCGTCCCAACATTCCTACCCGCAGGAAGTTTAGAGTGTTTTTTGACAGGTAATGTTCAATTTTAACATCAAATTGAAACAATTTTACTTGATGTTAGCAAGGGGTGTGTGTGTGTGTGTGTGTGTGTGTGTGTGNGAGAGAGAGAGAGAGAGAGAGAGAGAGAGAGAACAAGAACCAACCCAAATAGTGCTGAGTGGCAAGCCATGCAGCCTCCAGTACCCACCCCAGGTTTTCTGGTTTAATGTAGCAAGCTGCTTTATGAGAACTGCAGCCACTTGAAATATGATTTACTACATGTAAAAGTTTCAGATGGATAATGAAGATTCAGGATTGAGACTCACAGTGTAGTGTAGTCAATTTTCTTGCTGTTGCTCTCCAGTACATCTCTGCCATTGAAATGAATAATTTATTATAATTTATTTCAACCCTGGAAAATAAAACTGTTTTCCTTGTGATGCGTGGTATAGCCTTCAGAATAGACACATTGCTTGCAGTACTCTCAATTAATTAATCCTGAAGTTTCATTCTTACTTGACCATTTCATAGGCTAGGAGACTGGCAGGTAATTCTTTCCCCAATAAGCCATGATTAAAATTAATGTTTTGAGAAGTAGGGGTAAAGTTGGTAATAGAGAAAATTGAAAGAACAGCAAAGCTAGGTTGTGTTTTTCCTTAGATTTTACATTTGATGCAAGAGTTTTTAAATATTCTAGACAATTCATCAGCAAAACTGTCCCTTACTCATGTGACCAAAACTGGCTGAACTTCCTGCACCTGAGGTGTCTTTAAAGCACTTTTCCCCCAACTTTAGATCAAGGCTAAGGCTGTATAAAGGCCAAGGAGACAGTACTCCCAGATGGCCTCCGGGGAGACAGGCCACCCATAATTGATTGCAGGCTTGTTCTTCAGAAGAGGAGGCTCACCTCATCTTGCATTTCATTCAATTGTTTTTCATTTTAAATGCTAAATACTTCAATTATGAAGCTGGTAAAATGGTATCAACATATAGAGGTTGCTTGACATGTATAGGTATTTTAAATTTAATGTAACTTAGATGGTGGGCCTCAGTTATTCTAGAGGGGCAGAAAAAATATAACAAAATATGTGCTTATTTATCCACTAATATCACAAAGGAAGATGGTAGATGAAGGGAACAATTGATTCTCCTTCCCTAAAGACGTCTAGTATCTAATTTGAGCAGGATCACATTTCAATATCTGCTGTGCATGTGGCCTTGGGAACAGCACTCAGTAATGACAGAAATTCCCTTCCTTCAGCACACTGAAAACTGGAAACATTTCCTCCTTCAGCTGTGCTCATCTCCCTGAGCCTGAGCCTCTGACTGGGGCAGGTGCTCTGGAGAAACTGCTGTGGGGGTGGGAGAGTTCTCTCCTTTCTCAGACCCTGTGCCTTATCCCAGCAGCTGGATAGGGCCGGGTGCTTCCCTGTTTTGTTTTGTTTGTTATTTTTGTTATGGTCAGGTCAGCTTCCTCTCCTCTCTCACTGGCCATTTGAAAGACTAACGCATTCCCCAGGCACAGGACAGCTCTTAAGAGTTGGCTGCATGTATTAGTAGTTGTTCCTCAGAACATCACCAGTGGATTACTGCAGTCAGCTGGGGTGTAGATTCACACACAAAGTGGCCTGCCCCTCGCTGCACCCTGTCCTGCGCTGCACCCTGTCCCTCACTGCACCCTGTCCCGCACTGCACCCTGCCCCTCGCTGCACCCTGTCCCTTGCTACGCCCTGTCCCTCACTGCACCCTGCCCCTCGCTGCACCCTGGCCCACGCTGTGCCCTGGCCTGCACTGCACCCTGGCTTGTCCTTCTTTGGTCTCCCTCAGCCCTCCAGGGCTAGGACACAGGGCTGCTCTTCAGGTCTCTAACCTCTGCTAGCCCTCCTCTGTGCTAACCAGAGGATAAGGCCTCTTTTCCACCTGCCTCACAAGCAAGGCTGGGACAGGTAGGAAAGAGCTGGAGTCCCCTAAGTGGACTGAGAATCTGGTCCCTGCAGTACCAGCTCTCATCTTGTCAGGCCTGGTTTTTCTGTGGGGTACAAATGGCAACAAGATGCAAATCTTAGTTTTGTTTCATTTATTTCTTACAACTTCACAGACTGTGTTTGTTATAGTATTCAGCATGCTCAAGTGTTGACAATGGAAACATTTACTTTTGTGTGTGTGTGTGGTTTTTCAAGACAGGATTTCTCTGTAGCTTTGGAACTTGTCCTGAAACTTTCTAAACCACGCTGGCTTTGAACTCACAGAGCTCTGCCTGCCGCTGCCTCCCGAGTGCTAGGATTAAAGGTCTGTGCTGCCACCACCTGGTGGAAACATTTACTTTATAGGAAGTATTATAACCTAGAGAAAATTAGCCTAATATACTGATTTCTATGCTGTTAATATAAATTTTGTTACTCTCAGTAGGAGGAAAGTCATTATTTTCCATGAAAGTATTCAACGTTATCAATTTCCAGAGATATTCTTAAGTTTGCTGTTGTTCACTTTCACAGTCTATCAATAACATTAACTAAATCTGTAAACCTTTTGTGTGGGGAACAGAAAGGTTCGCTGAAAACCTGTCAGATAGAAAACATGCCCTGGATTCTAATCACGGAACTTCGTCTCCATGACTCTGCAGCCAGAAGCCACTAAAGCACACAAGGGTGACATGTGCAGGAGGGCACTCAGGGTGGAAGAGTGAGTCTTTCCTGTCAGTCACTGCCAGGTGCTCTGAGCCTCAGAACAGCCCGAGGGGTGGCGGCCACAGGCTGGCACAGTGAGTTCTGGCAGAGCTTTGCAGATTACCTGGATTAGCATTTGTGTCCTTAGCAGCACCTTGACCAAAGCCAGCTGTGTATCTCACAAATGTGGGACAGCTAATGCTCTCCCCAGGGTTAGTTGAGAATAGGAAGCTATGCAATGCCTGGCAGTGTGCTGAGCACCCCACACACCCCACAAATGAGACAACTCATCAGGCCCTGCTTACTGTTGGGTGGGAGCTGGTAAAAGTTTCCATGCCTCAGACTTTGGCCTGTGTAGCCTGAAAACCCCAGCCACAGCCCTTACTGGAATCCCCTGGCTTAGAGTTCTCGGTCTGTTTTCAAAAACAAGATCCTTGAATGTGAACTGTCTGTTAGAGTTTAGGTGTTTAACCATTCCATGTGTTGGCCATAAATTAAGGCCACAAGTTCAGCTTTCTGTATGGTGCTCCTCACTTCAAGTGTGCACTTGCTGGCTTAGCAGGACAGTGTCCAAGGTCAGCTCCCTTGGCTTGTCTACTTCAGCAGACAATACAGAAAAAACCTGTGGCATGAGAGGAGCCAGAGCGGTCTCTTTGGTGACTCCTTCGTGGCCCAGGGGGTTAGGTTAGGATCTGTACTTGTGTCTCACGCCCTTGTCAGGGGGTGTGAACAGAGACCACACATCATCACTTCTCACTCTGGGTCATATATTTGTAATTGTGTCCTTAGCTGTGTTTACATGATTGCAGCAGAGCGCACTCATTCAAATCTATGCTAATACCCCAATGAAGCAAATGGGATACTTTCTGACTGCCTCCTGCTCAGACTACAACCCTGCATGAAGTTAGATAACTTTGAGGAGACCATAGTGATCCCTTTCATCTCTCTAAGCAAGACATGAGCTGCTATTCTTCCTTGAGATGCACAGTATGGGAACATTATGTCTAAGGCATACTGTGTGGCAAGCACATTCCAGATATTTGATTTATACATAGGAAATCATGTCTCCCAGTGTCCCTTTCACATCAGTTGTCATGGCCCCTACTTTATATCTGAGGACATAAAGGAAAATGCCATGGGTTAAAAGCAGGACCAGACTTGGACTCAGTACTGAGTCTAATGCCTGCGGCTACCATGTCACTGAACAAAATTCCAGCCAAAATCTGTAAGAAAGAAGAACTAAATGAGGAATGAGGAATCAAATGAAATAATGTAGAGTATGATTTTCCTAAGTAGATAGCACCCCTTGCTAGATAATCCCATCCCTGCATTGGCAAAACAGCTACTTAGGATAACATCAACTTAGGATAACATCAGTGGGTGACGTGTATGGTTTGGGTATAGGCCCTGGCAAATGTAGCCAAAGTGGGTTTAAAGTGGCCTTCCACCCTTCCCTGCAGCCGTGCTGGGAGTGAGTAGATATTGGAAAACTAGATACCCAGCTATTGCACCAAGTACTCATGTGGGCTGGTGGGTACAATCAAGATTGCTCCTTGCAGTGTTGACTCACGGTGTCCTTGACCTTGGAGACACCCATCTAAACCTCACACCACCTGCAAGGGAAAGGGACTGATCTTCAGCACAGCACCCAGTCTTCCTCTAGGTGGGGAGGAAAACTCGGACCCCATTGGTTGGACTGTTTACCACTGCTCTAAGATTATTAGAAAAAATAATTCTGGAAATTGGCTGTCACATCAATGCCATTTAAGAAGATTACTTGGTACTTTACATATTTCCAGAAAAGTAAAAAAGAAGAAAAGTACCCATTTTTGCCAACTTTATTTTTAGAAAAGTATTTTATTCAAACATGCCCTTACTTATTACAGACATAAATACATGCATTCAGACAAATGAATACACGAGAGAACCATATAAAGTAATTGGCACATCACTCCAGGATGCTTTGTCAGTTACTGGTAGAATTTGGTGCCTCTAACTTTAATCTTCTCCATTAAAATATCCATTTTGCTTCAGATTGTGAAGCCCATAATATTTTAGACTGTCTCCATGGATCTGTTACTTTTGCTTGTCAATTTAATTTGTTCTCTATGACTTTGGGTGGCTTGCTAGATTGTTATGGGAACTTGTGATCTACAAAGGATGCCAAGCATGGAGTTCTAACCTCTCCAGAGAGACTGGACATGCCGTGTTTGTGTTTCTATATAGATTGGCAGACTTCATTTGTAAGCAGCCTAATCATTGTGATGGTGCAGGGAATGGCAGCTGTTGAGAGCTATAGACGCACATCACTGTCATGATGCACACCTGCAGTGTCTATAGGATGTACACTTTGCCACAGTTTCAGACACTATCTCATTTAATTCTCAGCTTTCTTGAGCTGAGTTATTTCCCTCTTCAAAGCTAATGAAAACAGATATAGCAAGAACAGTTCAGTTACTTTCCAGAGATCACAGGATAATTAGATCACCACAAACTTTTGCCAGGGGCAGGGAGATGGCTCAGTAGGTAATCATTTGTGCAATCATGATGACCAGAGTTCAGATCCCATAACCTACATAAATGCATAAGTGCTGGGTGAGTGTGGAGGCGTAGCTCTAATCCCAGTACTCAGGAGGCAGGCACACTGATCCGCTGAACTGGCAGTATCTTCAAGCTGTGGGTTCAGCAATAATTAGCTTACTGACTCAGTAAGTGATATGGAAAGTGTTTGAGGAAGACACCCAACTTTACCCTTACATACTACACATGTAAATACACACACACACACACTACACTTGCATACTTATGCAAAAAGAGAAGTTGCCAAATGATAACACTAAATGCATCTAAAGCAAACCAAGTCTTAGAGTGTTGGAGTGGTGCTTGTGGGTCTTGCCATGTGATTGCCTTTTCATCTGTCCTCCCTTGCGCAGCAGAGGGCTAGAGTTATGGGAGCGGACAGGCGGCAGTGGGAGAACCGAACCCACTTCACAGCCTGCACTATTGTAGCAGCCTTATCCCTGCCCTCCTGCCTGTTGTGTATCTTGCCCAGGGCACACTCCACATGTTTCAGCATGGCCTTCCATTCTGTCCATGGGGTCTCTTAATATTGCAGAACCCACCCTGCTCAGTCCCACCTTCTTTTTGCCTCTTTGTCTGCTTATAGTGAACTACTTAGATGGTCCCTGCCCTGTGGCATCTCACTGACTGTCCTTGAAGAATTTAATCTTTCTTCCCCCACCCTCCACAGGCTGCTGCTCTTTTCCTAGACCTTTTTCCATTATTTCTCTTGGTGACTTCCCTAGCAAACTTTGAGGCCCTAGGTAAGAGACTGGTAGATGCTTACGTCCTATTATCTCTTCTATGTGACTTACAAACTCAAAAGTTAAGAGCATGGATAAGTATATACATGTTGAGTGAGCAATTAGTAATGAAGAATGGTTTTAAAAACAACAGTTTGAGCTGGGCGGTAGTGGTGCACACCTTTAATCCCAGCACTCGGGAGGCAGAGGCAAATGGATCTCAATGAGTTTGAGGCCAGCCTGGTCTACAGAGTGAGTTCCAAGACTGCCAGGACTGTTATACAGAGAAACCCTGTCTCAAAAGAAGAAAAGTCTGAGCTAGCAGGAAGAGTACTATTCCAGGGTCACATGGAAAGTGTTCCATTCCACTCAGTGATGAGCTGCAGAGAGATGTTCCTTCGTAGCATGGACTGTTCTATGAGGTGAGGAGCAAGACAGGAAGGTGAACTGGGCATGTGCATAGTGCCTGGCACAGAGCAGAGCATGTAAGGCTAAGGCTTGAAAAGCAGAGACTTCTGGCTCTGACCCCCGACTTCTGCTCACCAAGAAGGTTCTCAACAAGCTTTTGGTCAGAAAGATTCTTACTTGGGGAAATGGGGTTTGCCCAGAGTTTGTGTAACCTCCTAGGCTTCCAGAGTGAGAACCAACTATCTAGGAAAAGCACTCCTGTCATCAGAAAGGTGGAAGAGTGTAAGAGTGTAGAAAGTCTGAGATTCAGGCAAGCTCTAAGCCAAGGGTCCCAATTTTCATGTGACTCTCTCTTCTAGATGATGTCTGTCCTTATGAATACCATTGTCTTTGAAGACTGTCGGAACCAGTGGTCAGTATCTAGGCCTCTCCTAGGTCTCATCTTGCTCAATGAGAAGGTAAGTGTGCTTTCAGGAAGGGCCACAGGAGGAGGGAGGGGCTGTTAGACACTGACGACCATGGGATAGAGAGCTGAGGCCTTGGCAACCCAGAAGTCCTTTCCTCAAATGCTTCAGGTCTTCTTCAGTTAGCAGAGGCCACAGAGGCCCATGCACTACACTGTGTGTGGAATGCTGAGCCGTATTTCAAAATCACTCTCACTTGCCTTGCCACTCCACGGGAATTCTGAGCAGCAACAGCCCTTTTGCCTTCTCCTCCACCCTCTCTTAATATCTAGGGACCCCAGACACAACCACATGAGATGACAGCAGCAGCCTTGAGGGATTGTACCTAGGGCCAGTACCCTTCGTTTGGGAAGCACGCACCCGTGCCTCCACAATACTCTGACCACCAGACTGCCTCCCAGCACTCTAGCCTCTCAACAGTCAGTAGGAACAGTGCATTACTGCTTGGGAGAATGAATTGTCTATACAATAAGATAGTACTGGGAAAAGACAGTGAGATTAGAGGCAGCCGCATACATTAAAATTCAAACTAAAATCCCAGCCTTGGAAGGAAACTAATAGAAGAAGAAAATATATCAAAAAGAGAAGAGCTGTCTCATCATTCACCTGTGCTGAAGTATCCAATTTTAGCCACATTCAATAGCACTGTCATTCATCTTCCCTCGGTGTTATTGTGATTTAAATCCAAGCTCTATAAAAGAGAGCAGTTCTTTTAAAATGATTGAGAGGGAATAAGGGTAAATTCAGTGTTTAGAAAAAGCTTATGACATCACAATATTATACTTTACTGATGGAGGCAATATTTCATGGTTTAGGATGAAAAACTAATAATTTTCTATTTGGTGTGAGTCACCGCATCATTATAAAGGGAAAAATAAGTAGTTCTGTGCATTCCCAATCGTGTTCAGGAAGACACTGTGGTTTAAGTGTAATGCCTCTGATATATAGTATTTAAATATTAGTCTGACTGCATATTAATTATGTGTGTTTTTTGATGTGAGCTGTTTTAATATATGATGAAAATTAAGTATCATACAGCTTAGGCTTGAAGAGATAAACATATGACTGGCAAAATGTTGTCTTTTGCTGAAATTCGGCTGTTTCTAGTGATTAGGAGCTCTGCTCAACATCAGAGCTTATTTTTGTATACAAGACTACAGACCCCAGCAGAAAAGGAGGGGGGCTGAGCAGTTATTTGTGACCAGGTGTGCCAGCAAGTGCTCCCAGAACTAAACGAATCCCTCTAGTGCCTGCCTCAGCAGAGCAGACCCATGTAACCCAGAAGGACAAAGTTGGAACACAGCCCAGAGCTCTTTGAGAAGTGATCCACTGGAGCCAGGAAAGATGCTGAGGCTGAAGGAGAGACCATTGGCCTTGCCTTCAGTCACCCAAGTGCTTCCCGGGCATTAGTCCTCCTCAGCCTGAGGCCCTTCTTCTTTCAGCCTTCCTGTGACAAGTGAGACCCCAGAAGACCAGGTTCAGTCTCCCACAGAGAAGGCAAGGACTCCATCATGCTAAGCAGTAACAATACAGCAGTCACAGCAAAAGACTCTTAAGAGCAGGGATGGCACTAGGTACACCTAGGAATGCTTATGCGGCTTAGGTTTTCTCTAAGGATAGAAAGTTCAGTGTGGATGCAAACCCCTGAGAATCAGGGAGCACAAGTAGACCCCAGCTGGCCTGGCTTCCTGCGAGGTTTGGAGTTGGAGCCCAGCGGACACTGTCTCTCTCCCAACAGTATTTCAGTGAACTGAGAGCAAGCCTGATCAACAGCCAGCCTCTCCCCAAGCAGGAAGTCCTTGCCCAGTGTTTCAGGAACTTGATGGAAGGAGTGGAACAGAACCTGTCTGTCAAGAACAGAGACAGGTGAGCATTGCCCAGCGGGGGATCTCTAGAGGCATTCCAGGCTTGCTGAAAATAACTGGACTATAGTTAGCACAGCTCACGGATTGGTGCAGCTTTTCCATTACACCTTGTGATCTTAGACCCAGGTCAGTTCCAGTCACTACATTTTACTGGGTATTTGCTCATAGATGCCAAGATTTAAAAAATACAGCCTTTGCCCTTAAGCAGTTTATAATCCAACAGGAAAGAAGTGAAAAATAATTAATTGGAAAGAGCAAGTGAAGGGGAACTCACATTGTCCATGGAGATGCGGAAAGACTTCTGGCCTTTGAACAAGGGCAGGCCTCAGGGGTGGACACCCCAGCTAATGTTATTCCTGCTTCTGTAAGCTGTGTGACAGAAAAGCAGCAACTTCTCTGCTGAGTCTCTTCTACAGTAAGGAGTCAGTGATGGCATTGGATGTGGTGTTTAGACAGCAGAATGGTTCTGAGGCCAGTGAGCCATTAGGTTTTGGTTTCTTCCTCTGCGTGTTCTTTAAGAGTACCTTATGTCATTGGCCAGTGAGGTCTAACCAAATTCATCACTACGAATGAATTCATTTATTAGTTTATAAAACTAGAAGCATATGGAACCCATGGTAAACAAACTGTTCTGAGCTCCTGACCTCATGGAGCTCACATCCTAATGGGTAAGACAAACAGCAGTCACCGATAAGGAAGAAGAAAATGTACTCAGGGAAGTCTTCCTCCCTGACCTTTCATCAGACACTCGAGCATTTATAGCAGACGCTGTCAATCACCCAGGAGGCAGCATATCCCAGGTATGAGCTGTGGTAATAAGGCGAGGTCAGCTGGGGTGCAGACACCTTCCCTTGGCCATTCATCAAACTCTTAAGCAATCTCTCACATCCAGAAAGGGGCAACCTCAGAAGCTGGAAAAGGAGAGGCGGGATGTTTAAGTTGCATTTCTGAGCTGCTCTGTGAAATAGTACGAGCAGTCCTCTTAGTCTCATGAAAGAACTGCAGCAAGGACTGGCTGCTGTCGTTGTGCCCACTGTGTAGAAAGAATGTTTTCAGGCCTTGTCTCGTTGACTTGATAAAATTCACTCCTGCATTCCCTTAAGACAGTTAGTTACTCATATTAGGTACTAAGCCAAGTGGTTAGTCATTCAGGCTGCCTAGATAGTAGTGGTAAAACAAAATTTTGGACACAGGTAGTATAACCCAGTGGGGGCTGGAGAGATGGCTCAGTGGCTAAGAACACTGTCTACTCTTCCAAAGGTCCAGAGTTCAAGTCCCAGCAGCCACATGGTGGCTTACAACCATCTGTAATGAGATCTGGTGCCCTCTTGAGGAAGAGACCTGGTCAGTCATACTCCTCAACTTAGACCTTGAAACCCAATATGGACAAGTTCAACAGAACCACCATATACGGGCTGCCCATGCATGCTTCAGCACTGCCAGGGCATAAATTTCGTTCATTCATTCAGTATAACCCAGTGCACCTTTTTAGGTTTGTTTTTTTTAAAAAAAAAACAACAGTGTTATATAGCCTAGGCTGGTCTCAAACTCACTATGTAGACAAGCCTAACTTTTTATTATTACATTTATTCAGGGGGCAGCTATCAGAGAACAGCTTGGCAGGAGTTAGTTCTCTCCTTCCACTATGTTGGTTCTCAGAGACCTAACTCAGGTCATCAGACTTGGCATCACCTCCATTAACCTGCTGAGCCTTCTCACTGACCTCCAAGGATAACTTGAAATTTCTGATCCTCTACTTCCTAAGTGCTGGGATCACAGGCATAGGCCATCATGCCCAGTTTATGCAGTGCTGGGGATCAAACTAAGGGCTTCATGCACAGTACGCAAGTATTCTACCAAACTGAGCGCACACCCACCTCTGCACGTTTGTACTGTTTTCTAAGATAGTTTCACCACAGAAATGCCAGCTAGCCTCAGACTCAAACTCATGATCCTCTACCTCTGCTGTCTGACTGCTGGCATACAGACAGGAGCTTCCACTTCATACTGCCCCCCATTTTTCAATCACTAAATTCTGTTTTAGTTGAAATACTAATAATACCTACCTTTGGGAAGATGTGCAATGATTAAAGCATTCATCTGTAAGCTCAATTCAGTATTTGAGGCATAGTGTAAAAAGTTTTCTATGTAGAACTTCAGATGTCCTCATCCCTAAGCTGTCCAGAGTGGGCTTGGTAGTGACTTCTTTTCAAGGGAGGATGGGCTGGTAGCAGAAGCGTGATGGCAAAATGAGCACCCAGCACCGAGGAGCCTTCCTGCAGGATCCTCTCCTATGGTGCCCTCCCTTCAGCTTTCATTTGACCTGCACCTCACTGCTTCTCTTTCCACAGGTTCACACAGAACCTCTCCATCTTCAGAAGAGATGTGGCAGAGGCTCTGCATAGTGACAGCCACTCTGAGCTGTGCAGCCTGGACATGATGAGCTGACCCGGCACACGCTGTGCAGCTTCTGTCAAGAGACTCTGGAGTCCGTGTTTGCAATGCTGGCCAGCCCAGAGAATGTGTTCTCAGAACAAGCAACAAAGCCCTACATTTTTATAAGTCTGACCTAATTATAGAAATTCATAATAGTGCGCATACAGTGTTAATTCAGTATGCAAAGCAGAATATGTTTTTAGTCTGCCTGGGTTCCCACAATGCTGAGAGGTCTAGAAACTATATTTAACCAAAGAATATAATAAACAAGTCTAGCACCCAGTTGTGGCTCTGAGATCAAGGTTGTTGATTTGAAGATGCAGCCCTCAGTGTGGGTCCTGGATTGAGACAATTGCCATTTGAACCTGTTAAATTGATAGTTTTTACATCTGGAAAACACTACATTAGGGACTCTGGGCTGTGGGCATTTAGAGGGAGCCTGGGTTTGCAATAAAGCCTCCCCCAGGACTGCACATAGGCCTCTCTGCCTCAGCAGCATCTGATAAACTTGAGAGACAGTAACACAGTTAAATGACTTACAAACAATGTTTGCTATCCACTGGCATAAATCTGAAGTGGTTCAGTCTAGAAGAATTAAGCTATGTGCTTGCTGCCTGCAGAAAGATGTCTTTAGGGCTCTGGAGGCCTCAGTAAAAAGTTGTGGGTGCTCCAGGACCTGGTCCTTTTGGCCCCATTTGATCTGAAGAGGAGCTGAAGGTGGCATGTAGTGTTTGAAGCAGCTCTGCCTTCAGTTCAGGTGCTGGCTGTTAGTTCCCAGAGGACGGAGCTGCCTTCCATCTTCTACACTCTTAACCTCTGTTGGATTGTGACTTCATCCAAACACAGGAAGTGGAGGCCTTTTCAGTTTGTGACCCACCATAACTAAGCTATTAATTTGACATTGCCACTATCAAGCAGGCTTCCTATCTTACTGCTCTGTCCTCGTGGTTCAGGCTTACAATAAACACTGTGCCCATTATTTCTGATAAGACATGAAAGGTTGGCCTCACTGTTGCAGGGAAGAAATCCACAGGCTCTTCTTGTAATCTCGTTTCTCAGACAGTGTTTCTTCAAACCTTTCTTGATAGTTGCGTTTGCAGCAGGCTTGTCATATAAAATTGAATCACCTAAGTTTATCTTAAAGTGTTTGTCTTCTGTGTGCAGAAGGGAGTCAGGGGACATTATGGTCTAGATGAGACTGCTTGTGGTCTTTAATGGCAAAGAGCCTGAACCTTCTCCACCCCACTCCATTAGGAATGGAACTTCCTAGAGAAGACAAGTCCTAGACTTTGGAACATCAGCTTTCAAAGGAGCTTGACAAGAATTTCTCTTTGGTTTTTAATTTGTTTAGTTTTGGTTTTTTGAGACAGAGCCTCGCTATGTAGCCTAGGCTAGCCTGGAACACACTGTGATTCTCCTGCTACAGCCTCTCCAGTAGAGGTTGACCAGTGTGGGCCACAATTCCTGGCTTCTTGGGTTTGGGGTGTTTGGGGCTGGTTGGTTATAACTGCACCTCATTCCACAAACGCGGATGCTAACCCCGTCCAAGCACTGTTTCTTTACAAATGCTGAGAGTCGGAAACACTATATTGTTTGCATTAAAATGTTCACAAGAAAAGGATGCTTGTGCTGCCCTTTCTTTGCCACACAGCCAGCTCTCACCTGGGAGCTGAGCAGCAGGCGGACAGCCTCTTTCAGGCTTGGCCACCTGTGTCCTTGTGCCTCAGTTGGGCTTGACTCACAGAGCACTCTGTGGGCAGCCCACCTGGGGGAGAAGAGTTGGCAACATGGAATGCCTTCCTTATCCACACTGCCTCCTCTCCCACTGTGCACACTAGGAAGTAAGGCCCAAAGGTGGCTTATAGCTTACAACTCCTGTAGGTAGATTTTCCACTCAGATCTGTCTCAATAGAACTCCTTGCTGCTCCTGGTGGTAAATGGAAATGTTTAGAATATTTAGGTTCATTTCCACCTGTTTCTCAGAACTGGGTTGTTAACAGTAAATGACTCTAAAATTTCAATGGATTTAGGCCTGCCTGGAGATGTAAGTCGGTGGTAGAGCACTTGCCTTGTGTTAAAGTAACATTTATCTGCTCCTGAGCCATGGAAGAAGGGAGAAGTCCAGCTGGGTCCCTGGTCTAGAGTCTCTCACAGGCTGCATACATTGAGTGGCTGGCCAAAACTGAGACCATTTCACAGCCCAAGTGAGGAGCTCGGCTCACCACACAGGTCTTAGCTTGTGGGAAAGAGCCAGAGACTGCAGAGATCCAAAGATAGTCTTCAGCCACCCCACTCTAAAGGGCTTCCATCTGCTGCTGTGAAAACCCTAGTCCTGACCCACACACTGGGGAGGAACCCACAATGACAGACAGAATGAGTGCAGGAGGCAGAGACTCTTGGAAACCTTATTATTCAAAGCTGTCTGCCCCAGCCTCCCTGGCTCTTGGCACACATGTTTCTCTCTTAAACTAGCAAGTTTTCTAGTCTTGATTTTCCTTGGACATTCTATTGTGCTTCCCTCCTCAGAAAGGAAAAGGAAGTGGGGCAGCCAAGTGTTGGAAGATCACCTTTGTGGTACCACAGACATAAGCCCAGTTTGGGACTACCAAAGCCACCAAAACCCTAGATGCCAGCGGGAACAAAGACCAGCAGACTTGTGCAGAAGTGGCCTCTGGAGCCATTCTATCCCAAGATTAAAAGTGCCATGTTAAGATACCCAGCAAACCTGCAGAGGGCATATGAAGACCACTAGTGCAACTATTCTTGTGACCAAATAGATGCATCTGTTGGCCTTGACTCAGCAATAGAAAAAATAGCGCTGCCAATTCTACAGGGCTCACCACGCGGTTAAGGCACGAGTAAGTGAGGATGTGGGATGTGTTTGCACACAACACCATCCTAAAGAGATTCTAGTGTACAAACGTACAGTCTGGGCTCTAGATCAAGCCAGCTGCATCCACCAGCTAATCCTTAAGGAATTCTGTAGCTATCCTGGCCCATCTCAACTTTAGCTTCCCATATGGACTTTAGAACCTAACTCTAAAGATGTGTCTCATTTTTCAGTGCTGTACCGTCAACAGGTACACCAAGGAGCAAATGGTCCCTGCACTGTGTGTAATGATCTGAACAGCCCAGAAAACCCTCTCGGCTCCCCGGAGTCTGTTCCACTAGCATGACAGCCTACACACACCTTGAGATTGTGGTAATGGGACCCCTTCCAAATGTGTGGACTTTGTAGGTTGTCCACACAATCAAGGCACATCCTAGCTCTCGCCCTCGGCAGCTGCAGGTTGTTGGTCAAGGGCCTCTCATCCCTAAGTAATTGCCCCTGAAGCCTCAGTCCTCAAGCAGAACCCATTGCCTGGGGCCATTTTTTCCCTCCAGCTAGCAGCCTGAGCCGGGAATCAGATTCCCTAACTGTACCTGTACTTTTCTCCTTAATCCCAAATTGGGTCCTTTGTAGCTGGTACTGAAGAGGCGGACAAGGGACCCTTTGGACTCCACAGCCCATGGGACTAGATACTTCAAGAAAAAAGCCAGTCTAATAAGACACTTTGAGCCGTGTCTGTGAGCTCTGCCATTAATTCATCCTCCTGCTGTACTTCATAAAATCGTTCTTGAGACTTTTTAATGTTTTATTGAGGTGCAAGTTTACGAGGAAGTGAACCTTTCCAACTACAGCAAGAGTAACCTGCCTCCTTGGCATATTAAAAAATAATGTTAGTATCAGGTTTTACATCCCACAGTTTGGATTGCTGATAAGAGCGCTTCCCTTGACAAGATTCTTTTTGAGGTTTACAGAAAGCGTAATAAAATATGTAAGTTACATCTCCACAAACAAAAGCTATAACATAAGTTATTTATAAGCGTGAGATACAAACAGTATCACAATAAATAAGCCATAAAGGATACCTGCAACATCCATCTTAATGTAATTTGCCCAACAAAGGGGTTGAAACGAAGTCAAATTCAGTAGAGAAAATTTGTCAGGAAGGAAGCAGAGTTGTAGAACACAGAGTGGGGGGAATAGCTGATGGGTGAGGGACAGAAACGGGTGTGAGATGATACTTGGAGGTCCCTGACGAGACTGCAGCATATGCTTGCCCAAAGGGACTGCCCCACCTCTGCCACCCCGCACAGCCTGCCATCTGCACTTAGTAGCAGCTCCAACACCCTCCAGCACCTACCAGCCCCTGGGGAAAATATCCTAGTCCTTTCCCTCCGGCCCTGCGGCCTCATGCTGCTACCAGCATTAGCTCCCTCGAGGCCATAGTCTGAAACTGACCAAACCCCAGGACCCTAAGAGCCTTTCAGCTACACCAATGGTTCTCAACCTGTGGGTCATGAAAACTTCAGCAAGCCTCCATTTCCAAAAAAATATTTACATTACGATTCATAAGCAGTAGCAAAATTACAGTTCATGGTTGGGGGTCACCACAGCATGAGAAACTGTATTAAAGGGTCGCAGCATCAGGAAGGTTGAGAACCCCTGCTCCTTTACTCATCCGCAATGAGCCAATTAATGAGACCAAGTCTCTGCCCTCATTGAGCTGGCAGGCTTTGTCGGCAAGTCAGATGCAGCACAGTCCAGTGAGGACCACAGGCTGGGATAGAGGTCTGTGGCCAGGGATGCTGCGGAATTGAGGGAGATGAGAGCTGGCTGGATCTTAAAGGATGCAAAGGGTCCAGCCATGGGATGAGCTGGGAGAGAAGCCTGACCGGAGTCTACAAATTTCCAAGCCCCAGTTCCCATCCTTTTTTTTTTCTTTATTCCCTCATCTGTCCAAGCATCACACCATAAGCGTAATGACCCTCCAGTGAGTGAGGCCCTGTGCTGAGCCCAGAACATGGACTCGGGTGTCCTAAAAGAGCTCCCAGTCCAGAAGGAGAGGCAGGCAGCAGCCAACCCCCAACACACACACACACACACACACACACACACAGAGGCCCTCACCTCCACACCTGGCTCCTTTACCCAGGCCCGCCCCAGGTGTAGAAGAACTGAGTGAAAGGAAGAGTGGACCTCAGAGTCCTCTTGGTCAAAAGATGGCCCAGCTCCAGCCCTCCCCAGGGGCATGTGCTGAAAAGCACCAGCTCTGGGGTGAGGTCTCATGTCCACCCACCACCTAAGGCCATTTTTCCTTCCAGCTGATAGCCTGGGGCCTTTTCAGATCCCCCAGGTGCATTCTTCCCAGATCCCTCCCCATTGTGGGAAGCTATGATTTCCCTGCTCCTACTGTCAGAGAAAGTAAATAGGAAAGTCTGAATAGCTAGGAAATTTATGTGCTCAGTAAATACTTGTTGGAGAAGTTGGGTCAGCCCTCATTTTCCATCACGAAAACTAGAGGACCCTAGGATCCTGAAGGACCCTAGAGCTCCTACATAGGATGTGTAGTAAGCAGGTCGGGAGCCTGTAACATGATGTGTGTGCCAAAGCATGTGCTTATGCCTTCTATAGAGTAATATAGAATATATTTATGTAATATGTAATATTTCCCTCAGTCTTTCAAATAGGATAACTGGCCCAAATACACTTAAGGGCCTTGATTCGATCCCTACTCCATTTAAAGACAGGAAAATTGAATCCCAAATCACACAGGAAGTCAGTGACTGGAGAATCTGTGCTGCCTGAGTCCAGACTCATGGACCACTTGGCAATTCCAGCATCCTGCCACTCATTCCTGAAGCTCCGAATATCCTATAGCACCTCTTCTTTCTTCGTTCTTCTCCTTTCTTCTTCTGAGACAAGGTCTCTGTAGT
>LOJH01005946.1:0-31466 GCA_001685095.1 Ellobius talpinus | reverse complement strand
TTCCAGGTTCTGGCTATGACAAACAATGCTGCTATGAACATAGTTGAGCAAATGCCCCAAGATTTTCAAAGAACTAAAACCAACACTACTTAACACGAGTGTCGTCTTCATAACAACACTAGGTACCGTTTTTATTAGCACTATATTTTATTTTAGAAGACTCTGTAGGCACACAGCTGTTGATTTCTACTACTATACAAAAACATGTCTGATTCACAAGGTGTTCTGGGCTTAAAATATGCATAAGGGTGTTCATATTTCCAAGATACATTGAAAGTGTGAATTGGGGTTTGTATACATACACAGTGAATGTGTAATGGCAGACCCAGGTGAGGACACAGCTTGGTACTCACTGATAGTATAATGTGCTGATTTTTTTCTGAAGTTAGGATTGGTAGAGTCTTGGATAGAAGAGCCCGGAAGCACAGAGGATGGTATTTTGGACGTTTTAGTGTTGAACTTTAATAATTAGATATGTGCAGTTTATTTTCTAAGTCAGAAACTGAGTAGTTGGACCTATGAGAATGTTCTCTAACGCAACATTAGATCTACAAGTCTAACAAATACATAAAGCTTTTCAAACTCTTCAAATTTCTTTCCTACTTGTTAAACAGCAGAGAAAAACAAGGAGGCATCTGAAAGGTTTTGTGGATACACACCACGCTCACACTCAGAGGTCACTTCTTCTGCCTTCCAAGTGCTGGGGTTAAAGGCATGCACCACCGCCGCCCAGCCGGTTATGCTGCATGGCTTTAATCCTAGTACTCTGGTGGGAGAGGCAGGAGGATCTCTGAATTGGAGGCCAATCTGGTCTAGAAGTAAGTTTCAGGCTAGCTAGGGCTTTTAGGGAGATTTTTTTTTTATTTTTTAATAAAAATCAACAGTGTCTAGGAATTGGAGTAACCATTGGGGAGTAACCTTCCTGTCCTGGTTATAAACATGGTTTATTCAAAATCATCTCTTCTAGGAAACTGATCCTGTAGGTGTACAGTGGGGAGAGCAGTAAAATTAAGTTTGGAAATAACCACGCCACTGCTAAGTGGCCTACTTGTTGGATAACATGTTTGCTTTTAAAGTGAGCTTGTAAAAGAAGTGCTTCATGTTTCTTTTCTAGAACCAGTTCTGTTGTGCTGGAGTTTACTGCTGAAACCATCCTTGGCCTACAGTTCTGCTCATGCTTCGTGCGTAACCTTGACAGCCCCTTTCTTTCTTCTTTTTAGTGTGTAGTTGGTGGCTGCAATGCCAGCTTTGCTTCTCAGGGAGGGCTCGCTCGCCATGTACCCACACACTTCAGTCAACAGAATTCCTCAAAAGTTTCTAGCCAGCCAAAGGCCAAAGAAGAATCTCCTTCTAAAGCTGGAATGAACAAGAGGAGGAAACTAAAGAACAAAAGACGACGCTCATTACGTAAGTGTTCACTTAGAAAGCCTCTGTGCAGAAAAAGGGCTTTATGCGAGTCCATTTTTACTGGTATTGAGTTTGGCTTGTTGCTATCCATGGGAAGTAATATATGGTACCTGCCTGTCAGCATGAGAACCTAGTGAGAAATGTTTGTAGAAGCTAAGCTAAAAGAGTGTTAAGTGTATGTGCTCTTAGAATATAAACTATATATATTTAGGGAATCAGATACCAGGGGTAATTTAATTTATTATAAATTAGGAAAATTTTAAACATGGCAGTGTTTGTTTCCAGAATACTTTAGAAAAATACTGAGTGTGTCAGAAGTAAAAATTACATAAAAGTTAAGTAATCCATCAACCAAAATGTAGAATGTATGTTTGCAATATGAACATATGAAGATTTTGTTCTTAATTAGTGGGTTATAAAATACTCCTTTGATACTTAGAGTCAAAATAATTAGATAATTAGAGATACCCAGTGCTGGGATTATAGCTGTGTGCCACTAATCTAGACCCCCTTTTTAGTTTCTTTTCAAGGCACTCTCAGCCTAGCCCAGGCTGGCCTCCAACTCTTTATCCCCTGATCCCACTTCTGCCTGTTGAGCATTCTTAGAAAGTGAAAGTGGGCATAGTTCAGTACCCAGTCGTGCTTAGGACTGGCATATTTGTTGCTTGAGGAGATGGTGCTCTGACCTGCAGTTTCTGTTAAGGCCAGCTGCTGAGGTGGGCCGAGTGCTAGTGACAGGTGTGGATGGAAGCACTTCTTACTGCTGTGGGTTTTGTTTGGGGAGAATGAATGGATGTTGCTCTCAACTTTAAAACATGCAGAGCCTTTCAGTTTTGGGGACCACTGTTGAGACAGACAGTGCTGTGGTTTGAATTCCATTTTTCCTCTAAAACACATAGCCAGCCATGCATGGATTCTGAGAGTCAGTTTGTCAGCATTTTACTCAGGGAATTCATTGCAGTCATTTTACTTCATCCATCGTAGGTCTTCAGTAGAACTAAAGCATTACTTCTTTCCTGTCTCCTCTCCGGTAAAGGCTGGATTAGAATCAGGGTTATCAATACTTAACGGTTTGGAGATTACCTTTTCTGAGTGTCTGGAGAATGGATCTTGGTACAGGCCCTGAACTCCTGATCCTGCATTCATTCTTCCCAAAAGTTTAGAGTGAGCTGCTGAACCTGGCTTAACTGTGGTTTTATTTTTGATACACTAAAAAAAGAGATTGCTGTGAGTTTGAGACCAACCTTGGCTATCTGCATAAGGCATTTCGGACCAGCCTGGGTTCTATAATGAAATCAGATTGTAAAGACAAAACAACAATCTATGAATGAAGGTTTAGGTTAAGCCATGTGCACAGTTACACAGTTGAGAACTGGTTGAGACTTTGAACTAATTAATTGTTATTTAGAAATGTATTGATGGGGTAGAGTGCCTTTCTTACATGTTGGAGGCCCTGGCTTCAGTCCCTAGGATTTTAGTTACATATTTGGCTGAGTGCAGTGGCTTGTGTCTGGCTAAAGTGAAAGGATTATTTGAGCTCTCTAGTGTTCCAAGGCTTGATTGGCAACATAGGTGCCATCTCAGATTTTTATGTGCAATTTTTCTTAAATTGTTTTCACTTGGGACATTTATTTATCAAGAAAATACTGGTTGAAAGCTTGGAACTAATATTGCCTCTTTGTCACAAATTTGGAAAGATTTTGATAGCATAAAAAATAGAGTGCTCATGAAATTACAAGGTAAGTTTGAAACCTCCTTGTACTGGTGATGGTGAAATGGTTATTGCTGAAAACCCAATTTAGTTTTGAGGATTTTTATGAAAAAATAAAGCTGCTGGAGTATAGAATGGTGGAGTGTGAGGATAAGAAGCTAGGGGAATAAAGGAGTTGCTGTGTTCATTGATGATTGGAATTCTGCCTGTCCTCAACTTATCAGAGCTCTACCCTGAACACAAAGACACATGCAACTAGGCACTGGGCAGGACTTGCTTTTGCTTTTGCTAAACCCTACATTAAAGCAGCGCTCTCCTGGGTTTGGTAAATACCTGAGCATTTAGCAGATTGTTGAAATTTTCTAAACTGTCTTTAACTTTTTTTGTGTGTTGACTTTTAGCACGACCACATGATTTCTTCGATGCACAAACACTGGATGCCATAAGACATCGAGCCATATGCTTTAACCTCTCGGCTCATATAGAAAGTTTAGGGAAGGGACACAGTGTTGTTTTTCATAGTACTGTAAGTATTCTGTTTTTCTTTCAAATTATATGGATTTGGGGGGAAGTATGTGTTTTTCACGA
This sequence comes from Ellobius talpinus, assembly GCA_001685095.1. Lineage (NCBI taxonomy): Eukaryota > Metazoa > Chordata > Mammalia > Rodentia > Cricetidae > Ellobius > Ellobius talpinus. The sequence continues at coordinate 27,760 of LOJH01005946.1, read as the reverse complement.
TTATATTTCTAAATTGCTCAAAATTTAGGAAATTTTGTTAACAGTCATAAAATATGTTGGATGTGGTGGTACATGCCTGCGATCCCAGTACTGTGCAGGCTGAAGAAGGAGAATATTAGGCTAAAGACCCGCCTGGACTACAGAATAAGTATCAGGCCAATCCAGGCAGCAGAGTTACTCAAAATGAAGAATAGGGATGTAGTTCAGTGATAGAACACTTCCTAGCATACATATACATACATGTTCAATCCCCTGTCCCTAGTACCAAAAACCAAAGCCAGGCAGGGCTGGGGGTGAAGGTGTAATTGAGGTCACCAAATCACAGGGCAGGAGGAGATATTTAGATGTGCTTTGTTTCATAGGTATAACCCTGTTTTCTAGATTTGTGGCTGGCCAGCACACTGTGAAGAGTCACTATTTTTAGGGGCTAGGCCTTCAACTCAGAATAAGGAGAATGCCATTTTGAAAAAGCAAAGCTGTAAGATCAGTTTAGTCTTTGGTTAGCTAGCAGTTAATTTTATTGTCCATTCTTTTTTAAAAAAATTAATTTTATGTGCATGTATATGTGCTTGGATGTACATCTGTGTACCATGTGTTTTTGGTGTCTGAGAAGATCGAATATCGTGAAACTGGATTCATAAACATTTGTACGCTGCCGCATGGTTGCTGGTATCTGAACTCAAGTTCTCTTCAAGGGCAGCCAAAGAGACCTTTGTCTCTTTGCAGTCAATGGATGTAGTTTTACAAAGGTTTCTAGACTTCTAGCATTTCAAATTCTTGGAAAAATGAATGTGTAATTTTGTCTTTTAAAATTATTATTGGTGCTGTGGAGAGATGGCTCAGTAGGTAAGAGTGCTTGCTGCTCTTGCGGAGGACCTGGCACCGTGTCAGGTGGCTCGTAACCATCTGTAACTCAACTCCATGGGAACCAACACCCTCTTGTGGTTTGTGGGCATTCTCTCTCTCCTCTCTCTCTCTCTCTCTCTCTCTCTCTCTTGTAGAAATCTTGATTGTGCAGAGTTGTAATATGTGTACGAGTGCACATACTATGATGCATGTGAGGAGGGCAGAGTTCTTTCCTTCACCCTTATAGTTTCTAGGGATGACATTTAGATCTCCAGGCTTATGCAGCAAGTGTCTTTACCAATTACCATTTCTCTAGCTTAGTTTTCATTTTGAAACACATAAGCTAGAATTGGGCAACTTTTGCTTTCTATTTCAGCAAAATGGAGGTTTGAAGTAGTAATTGTTGGAGTAGATCATAGATTGGCATCTCACTTTATCTCCTATAATGACATTTCTTGAACTCAGGTTTTGAGGGATGAATGTCATAGCTCCAGAGGTTAAGGAAAACACTTTGAGTTGTTGATAGTATTTCAGGTTTGACTATGCTTGAAAAACAAGGTAATGAGTATAAATGGAAGTCAGAGATACATGAGAGACATGGGAAAATGAGCGGAGCAATTCACCTAAGCTTCTGTGCCCATCCTATGGAACCTACTGGTTTTGTTTTATTGTGTTTTTCTAGACAGGTTTTTTTTTGTGTAGCCCTGGCTGTCCTGGAACTCTTGCTCTGTAGATCAGGCTGGCCTCACAGAGATCTGCCTGCCTCTGTCTCTGCCTTCCTTGTGAGCTGCCACTGCCCCACTTAAATTTTTTCTAATTTATATAGATCCTAGATTCTGGTTTGATAGCAAGCTGATTGAAGTTTAATCTTGTTAAGCGTGAGAGGAAAGGTGGATTTAAGGCCTGAGTTTGACAAGCAGGCTTCCTGAAGCTCACTGAGCAGCCAGTCTGCCAGTCAGTGAGTTCCAGGCTAAGTGAGAATCCCTATCTCAAAATACACCGTGCAGACAACCCAGCAACAACAAAACTAATGAAGTGGAAAGCTGGCAGGACAGCCTTGTGGTGAGAGCTCTGCTGCCGAGCCGAACAGGCTGAGTCTGATCCCAGGGACCCATATGTTAGAAGAGAACTAAGTACACTAAGTTGTGTCCTGCATGTGCATACATGGCAAATAGAGAGAAAGAGAGAAAGGAAGGAAGATAGCTGCGGGTGCACACCTTTAATTCCTGTACTTGGGAGGCAGAAGCAGGAGGAACTCTTGAGTTTGAGCCCAGCCTGGTCTACCGATTGAATTCCCGGACAGCCAGGGCTACAAAGAGAAATTCAGTCTTGAAAAACAGAACAACAAGATACTTTTGAGACAGTATTCCATTATGTAGACCTGGCTGGCTTATAACTCAAGAGGTCTTTGCCTTTACCTCCCTAGTGTTAAGATTAAATTTGTGATTCACTCACTCGAGGCAGAGGCAGGTGGATCTCGGTGAGCTCAAGACCAGCCTGGTCTGCCAAGTGAGTTCCAAAACAGTCAGGACTGTTACACAGAGAAACCCTGTCTTAAAAACAGACAACAATAACAAAAAGTGTGCTTCACCAAGCCTGACCTTAAAAAACTATTTAAAAGTAATATGATAAACAATTGAGTGAGTGTGTGTGTGTGGGGGGTGTTGAACACATGCATGCCCCATAATTTTTTTGATTGGTTGATTATATTTTTCTGTGTATTGAGTGTATAAATAACCCCAATTAAATATCCCTATCATTTTGATAACACTTAGGCTCACTAGGAGAAAATAGGGATCCTCCTCCAAAAGAAAAGAAAAAAGTTAAGAATGACAGGAAATTAAGGACATTCTAGTGTCTCTTGTATGCTTAGTAATTGAGCAACGAGCGATGCAAACCTTTAAGTACATGAGCATAAGGGCCTAGCCTGAGAAGAGAATGGACAGGGTATAAACGGATGAACCTTGCCTGGGAAAGCCAAGTGAAGGGCAGGGCATCCTTGTGAGTTAGAGAGCAAGTCAGCCAGGTGAGCAAGTTCTCAAGGTGTTATTTCAGTGGATACCAGTGTATGTTAAATATAAGCCACCTTTAAATAAGAAAAAAGTTTGGAACACAGTCTACACAGGCTGGCTTCAAGCTTCAGACTTGAGCTTCCTGCTAAAACACACACTGCACACACACATCGTGCACACACCTTCACTGCACATGCACCCCTTGCCATTGTAAGGTTTAATGAAGCACATATTTAATCACAGTCTACACAGGCTGGCTTCAAACTTGAGTCTTCAGCTTCCTGCTAAAACACGCACTCATGCACATACACAAACCCTCACTGCATATGCGCTTCCCTCCCTCCCATGTCAGGTTTAGTGAATCACATATTTAATCACAGTCTATACAGACTGGTTTCAAACACCTGACTTTGGCTTCCTGCAAAACACAGAGACACATACACTCACCAGGAAGCAACACATTTAATCTGATCATTAGGGAGACAGAGGCAAATGAATCTCTTGAGTTCTAGGTCAGCCAGGTCTACGTAACGAGATATTATCTCAAAACATCTTAAACATCTACTTTAAGTGGAAATGCTTAATGCAAACTCCAAATGTAAATTTCTCTGTTACTGTCATAGGAAATAACCTTAGTGGTCATGAAACAGTTTAGACTGCTTTCGTGTGCTAATTCATGTCTTAATTGAAGTTTTCTCCAGAAGAGGTCAGCAGAACCCTCATTTCCAGTTGGGTTACTGTGCTTGCTTGGCTTATGTTGTTCTGTCATTTGTAGGGTTCTGCTTTAGTACTTCCAAATCTACTTTTGAGCTTTATCATTAATTGCCAAGTCTAAAATTAGGGATTTATTCAACCACCAGTTTTTATATAATGGAGGAAGTAACTGTTTCTTATTTAAACTTCTTTTCAGTTTCTATATGTTTTCAGAATAACGTTGTAGTATGTATTTGGGTATTTGTAATTTGAATTTGGTAAATGGTATTTGGTACCTTGTAACATAACACGCTAAAGCACCAATGTCAGAGTGGACACTGGGAAATTGTCCAACACTAAGTGTCACTTTGGTTTTCAGACTGCTAACGTGACAGTGGTTTAATACACTGTCTACATCCGTAGGTTACTTAGGGGTAGACTTAAAGATGAATTGGCCCACCAAGAACAGAAGTAAAAACCCAGCAGAAAGATGTCTCAGTTGTAAAGCAGATCTTTTTCTTTGCAGCAATTTTGGGTTTCCTGTAGCCCAGGTTATTTAGAAGCTAACCATGTAGCCAAGGATAGACTTGAACTCCTTGACCCTCCTGCCTGGGATTATAGGTGTGTGCCACTAAGCCTGGTTTCTGGCATTAATTTTTGCTTCTTTGTTTTTTGTTCTATTCATCTCCCCTTGTAGAGATCAGAAGACACTTGAGAGTTTGTTCACTTTCTCCCATGTAGATCAAGGTTCAAACTCGGCTTTTGTAGAAAGTGCTTTTAACTGCTGACCCATCTTGACAGCCATTAGTTGCTTTAACATTTGTTTCGTAGTTTTAAAAATTCATCTATTTATTTTAAAATCATGAGTATATATTTCGGTGTTTTCATATTTGCAGGCCTATGGCGATTTCAGTGTTTTGGGAAGAGGTTGGAGTGTACAAAGCAGAATGACAAGAATTTTATGGTGGCAGTGCCTTTGCTGCTGCATGGCCACTTCAAGTTCTTCCTAATAGTGTAGAAAAATGGTGTCTCATAGTTTTTGTCCTTTCTTTCTTTTTGTAATGTTACTAGGTAATAGCTAAGAGAAAGGAAGAATCTGGAAAGATAAAGCTCTTGCTTCATTGGACGCCTGAAGACATGTAAGTGTTTCACTGTGTGTAAGAAATTTTATTTTGCCAGCTGAAGGTGACACAGACCTTTAATCCCAGCACTTGAGAGGCAGACACAGGGAGGTCTCTGAGTTTGAGACCAGCTTGGTCTACAATGTAAGTTCCAGGACAACCAGGGCTGTTACACAGAGAAACCCTGTCTCAAAATCTTGAATGTAAAAATTATTTAACTTATTAAAATAGAAATCTTAAGAGAAATTGAATTGTACTGTGCTTTGAGGTTGTCGAGTTGGCAACTGAATGTTCTAGGAGCTTTTTACACTGTTTTTAGTTCACTGCACCCACTTCATAAGGAAGCTTCTGATGAGGGCTAAGAGGAGCACTAGTCAGTGTGTATAACTTCAGGGCAGCTTGATAAGTGTCCCCTCAGTAAAGGTTAGCAGCAGTTTCTCCCTGGGGCTTCTGACCCCCTTCTGCCAGGGCTGCCATGGCTGCCTGGCCAGGTTAGGAGGCCAGCATTAACCATCTTTGTCAAGTGGGTCTTACATTCATTCAGAAAGCTGCTACATGGGTAACATCCATGCAACTATTGGGGAAGTTTTCATTTAGATAAGGTCTCTTCATATAACCCACTATCGGTGAATTCATGAACTCATAAACTTCCTGCCTCTGCCTTCTTAAATGATGGGATTATAGATGTTAGCCACTATGTCTGCCTTGTACTGATTGTTTTTCTTTCTTTCCTTTTTTTTTGAGGGAGGGAAGGGATTTTGAGGCAAGGTTGTATGGAACCTAGGCAGTTTTCTTGCCTCTTCTGTTTTCTATGTCAAGGCTTATACTACCATGCCTTCCTTGTTTGATACTGATTTAAAAAAATATATTTTTAGATTTATTCTTTGTTGATGATGATCTTTGAGGAGCTTTTTGATACCCAACACCCACATGGCTCCTCACACTTTTCATAACTCCAGACACCCTCTTGTGACCTCCCAGGGCACCAGGCACACGCATAGTACACAGATATACACACAGATAGAACACTCATACATATAAAAACAAATCTTTAAAAATGTCAAATTTAAATGCCTTTATTATCCTACTATTGTGGAAATTGAACAATATAGATATTAAAGTACTTTGAATGTTCTGTAAGATTAAATATCTTCAAATTCAGAATTTGGTTACATATACATTTTATTTTCTTTCCTTTCATATGGGCTCAGTCTCATGAGGGGGCCTCTCTGTCCTTGGTATTCTTAGTATTTGCTGTATTGCTGAGCTCATGGATTGATGGAGTTTTCCTTTGTTAGTGAAGAAATAGTTAGATTTTCATTAATTTCTCTCAGAAGCCACATTATACAAATTCCTAGTCCACCCTACTGTGTGCCGCGGTCTGTGTCTGGTTCCTGAGTATAGATGGCCTGACACATCTGTCTTTGCAGAAGTACATAGGTGTCCCTGTCAATGAAAGGGACAGGAAAGGCTAGGGAGTATGAAGACCAAAGGACAATTAATCTGGGACAATTGCAAATTATTGACTTTTCTTTAATTCATAGTCTGCCAGATGTGTGGGTGAATGAAAGTGAACGACATCAGTTAAAAACTAAAGTAGTTCATTTATCAAAGCTGCCCAAAGATACTGCCTTGCTGTTGGACCCAAACATTTACAGGTAATTGATTTCATGACAATAAGCTTTCCATCTTGAATTGCTATCTTGAAGTTTTCTAAATTTTACATAAGTTGGGGTTGATTTTTCAGTACATATTGACTACTCTTTATCCAAAATGCTGAGCTTTTGTTTTCATTTTACCTAGATATGGCTAATTTAGCATCTTTCATCAGAATGCTCAAAATCATGTTGATGATTCTGCCTTTAGAATCTACTTCCGGAGGGTAGATTTTTGGACTTGAAACGATCAACTTGTTCTGGGTTTCTCTGTCCAATAGACTTTGTAGTATTTTTTTATTTACTTTTTTGAGGGGTGCAGGGTTTGTGGGGATCAGGGTCTTATGTATCTCAGGCTACCCAGACTTGCTATGTAGTCAGTGCTGCTTCACCACTAGGTTGGGGCATTTATAGCACATTGGCATTCCGTGCTTTTTAAAAGTGTAGGTGTGCTATCACAAAGAGCTAAGAGTTTTAGAATCCAGAAACAGTATTTTGATAAAGTTTATATGCATGTTTAATTCTAAATTTATTTTGAATGGCTTAGATTATGATACACAAATATTTTGAAATTATTTTGAAAATGTGATACTGAGACTGGGAAAATGGCTGCTTTTGCAGAGGACCGCAGGTTAGTTCTAAGCACCCACATTAGCTCTGGCTCTAGGGGAATCTCACACTTCCTGGCCCCATGGACACCAATGAACCTACACATATATACACATACATGTTAATCAATGTAAACCTTAATTTAAACAGATGTGGTTATCTGTATTTAAATCAGAATTTTGTGGGCCAGAGAATAAAATGAATATGTCCTAATTGCCATGTATTTCATTTCCATTCGCCACAAACTTTTCCAAAGAGCAGTTTAAGTAGCAATGTGCTTCTTAAGTATTTCAGAGGCTCCTATTTCTGTTTGGTTGACCTGGCTATTCTAGATGGTGGCGCTAGGAAGAGAAGTGGCCAGGAGTTTTTCTTAGGTGAGAAGTCACTTTTGTAAGTGCTTAGTACTCATCACAGCAGCCTGTCTGGTGTCAGTGTCTCCGCATATAGATTGGAAACTGCAGTAGGAAGTCCAAGGTCACACATGAATGCTGTATCCAAATAACTTAACTCGGTTGTTTAAACCAGTGATTAAAAAGGCACTTGACTTCATATTTTTAGAAGCAAGACACATTTAATGTTTTTCTCATGAGAATGGGTTGGCCAGAAGTCAGGTGATACTGATAATTCCCGAATGTTTTGCTGTCCTGTAGATCAGGCTGGCCTTCAAATTCAGAGATCCACCTGCCGCCTCCTCCCTGAGAGTAAAGGTGTGTGCCGCCACCACCTGGCATATGTTTTAACTGTCATAAATGAGCTGTTTTGGAGTAGTATAGGTTAGAGTAGTGGGGATTAAACTGCAGGACCCAGCATCCAGCTGGTTTATAGCCCTGTCCCTAAGACAGTAATCAAAAATACCTTCAGAGGCTCTGCTCCTCCTCTGACTCTCCTGGTTGTGATGCTGTTCAGTGTGTCAGGATTCTTATTTGAGATATTCTTTAGAGAGCAAAGTTATAACATTCAATGGGCTCTTGAGCTTTCCCTACTTTCCGCCTTTATAAATATCCTTTGTGGAAGGTGCTGTATTGCAATGAAGCATATTCTTTGAAGAATGGGATAGATTGTAAAGGAGAGAATATTGAGAAAATCATACCAAGAATATGGGAAAGTCATACTTTAAAAGAAAGATGATTGGGAGTTTATTTGCTCTTACATAACTGAGATTTGATTCTGCTGACTCTGGGGAGATAATTGAAACTGGCACCCTAGGAGAGCAGTGTTCTGGGAGAGCTCGTCTTTTAGAACTGGCTATAAACACCCTGAGTTGACAGTTGGGATGCGTCTCCGTGCTTCTAATCTGTGTTCTCTTTCTTTTTTCACACATCAACTTATTTTTGTGCTATTGTGCTTTGTACAAAGCAGTTTAGATGTCTTAGTGAAGATGATTTAAAATATTCTCCATGCTTGGAATTTATATTCAGAAGTAGTTGATAGAAGCGAGGTTGGATGGTTCAAGATATTTGATTCTTCTGTTTTTTTATGTAGCCCAGACTATCCTGGAATTCTACATTCTCTTGCCTCAGTCTCCCAAGTAACTTGGTTTATAGGCATGCCTCATCACACCTGGCTTGTATGTTAGCTGTGAAAACAACCAGTCAAAATGAACCCCCTCCCCATCAAACCTTAGCACTGAATTTTGTCTTTGGTGCTTCTTCTCTTCTGGAAGTTGGAACAGAGAGGGTACTTTAATGTAGTGCAGTCATAAAGGGTTGGGTGTTTCTTGGTGTGATTAGGGTTTAAGGGTCTGGAATTTGACTGGAAAACAGTTATTTCAGCTTTTTGAGGAATGATTTCTTGCTAATATACATCTCAAAATGAAAGTATTACTGTTCCACTAGAAATACACACTTTATTTGCAATAAAACTATCAGAGCATTTCTTTGAAATTTAAATATGCATTTAAAGTAGTAGTTAAAATGTATGTTAGATGTGGAACTCTTGATAAATAGAAACATCAGATTATAGAGATTTTTATTAAAAACATGTAAATAAATTTATATTCATTATATCTGTACATTTTAGAAATAATTACTTTTGTTTTCAATATATATGTTTGTTTCCTGGGATAGGGTTTTTCTATGCTGCCTCAGATATCCTTGAAATCCTGGGCTCAAGTACTCCCCTGCCTCAGTCTTGAGTAGTTGGGACTGAAGGCTTGTAGCAGCACTTGGAAATACCTGTCATCATCACTGCATTCAGATCTACAAGGATTTTTAATGTTTCTGTAGAAGTACTCAGTGTTTTTTTATTCAATTGAATAAAGAATTTCTCTTTTTCTTTTTCTAGAACAATGCCACAGAAGAGGTTGAAGAGGTAAAGCATACATAAATACATAAAAGCAAACAAGCGGGGCCACCTGCAGTCTTAGTCACTGACAATGGGCTTAGGGAAAGTTGCACATTAGAGTCAACCCCTTCCTCTTTTATTTTTAAGTCCAGTATTTAGAGTAATATTTATGCTTAGTGTGGACATTCTGTGAATGAAGTAGGTCTTCTGTGGAATATATTAATATATTACTGTAGTCCACATGTCATGGAATGGCACTGTGGGAGACTGCACAGACACTCTCTGGCAACTCAGTTGAACAGCTTCTGAAAGGCTTTGCATGCTTGCTGCTTAAGCTGCCTTTTTTCTTCCCCTTAGTGATTACAGTAGTTTTATTGGAAAGACAAACAATTGATCTTAAAAATACCAAAAGCACTGTAAGATACTCATCTTGACAGTGTGATTTCCTATTAGGATTTGAAGTCCTAATAGAAAATGTTTAGACAGTGGAAATTATCGAGAGATAATTAACCTTTCAGTTATGATAAATAGATGTGATTGGTTGCCATTTGTGTTCTTTTGCAGAACTCTGATAAGAAAAATGTTCAATTTGTATTTAAGCAAACAGTGAACGACATTTGCAATCAACTAAAAATTCGTCTATCGAATTAGGTCTGAGAATTACTCTTAAGAGTGTTGCCGTATGTCTGTTGGCTCCCTTTTCAGGACTAGGGTCTTTCATGGGGTACAGTGTGTTATATTTACCTGCATAACTACTCTTGTTAATGGTTTTTGAAAAAAACTGCAATTTCAAATTATTTGAATACTCTTCATATTTTCATTTAACCTGTGACTCTAATTTTTTTTTTCCTGAGGAAAGTGTTGGTTTTTTGAGGTTTTTTTCTTAATGTAAAAGAAAAAAGTATTTTTTTTAAAGTATCTTCAAACCGAATCTTTTATGCACCAAAGTTGGTTTTGAAAAGGAAAATAAAATCACTTTCTTGCTTGGCAAGCAAGAAGCCATATGGAATTTTTTTAACTTTACAGAAATGGAAAATATGTGTAACTTGTCAGTACTGTATCAAACAAATGTCACATAGAGATAATAGAGTGTTGCTTGTAAATAATTGAGCAGATTTGTAATATATTTTTCTATTATGAAATGTACTGTAGATGTTTTCTAGAGGCATGAAAGTCAATGTATATATTATGGTAGAAATAATATTGAAGGAAATTGTAACTCACTAGTGCTGCCAGAGGGATTGCTAACAAAGCACCTTTAACAAGAGATGTCTTTGCAGACTGAAGGGGCTGTGTACTACTACTGTTAATGTCTAAGAACAAAGCATTGAACGTCCTTCCAGACCGTCTCCTGCAGGGTCGTGGCCCTCCCCTGACAGTGACTGAGTGGTTGTTCCCACTGTGGGAGCACATCCTGTAAAATGCGTGCTGTGCAGTTAGACTGCAGAAGCGCCTCCTCGGGAGTGCCCACTCCTGCACTGACAGGAAAACCAGCAGTTTTTACACTCAGTTTTTTAAAAGAAAGTAGACAACAATATAAAATTAAACCATTGGTTCCAAAACGGGAAGGGTTCCATAATCATTTCTCATTTGCTTTAAAAAGAAAAACCACACACATAAAAGGTACTAAAAGTTTTGGAGGCTTGAACAGGACAGGGGGAAAGACGTAGACATGGAGAGAGTCATCGACACTGAGGGACACATGGGAAAGCACTGCCAATGAGGACACTCTGGAACGGCCGTCTAATGTGCTCTGTAGCAAACGGGAGTCTATTTTCAAAAGAAGAAAAGCAGTGTGTTCTTACTATTTTTTTTCTTTTGCTTAAGCACTTCATCATTTGTTTTATTCTATATCTGCGAAGTACTCTGCAATCTCCTTTGTTCCTTTTAAATTTTGGTTTGTTATAACATTGCCAAATAGAAGTGTTTCAGACATAGAGTTTGTACCTGTATTTTTATTTTACTGTCTCATGTTCTTGTCATTCTTAATTGACCGATGATTGTAGACTTTGCTTGAGTATTTTTTCTAATAAAACAAAGCAAATCACATTTAGCTTCAAATTGTAACAATTCAATTTAATTTTCAGATGACATCTGGAAATACACATTCAACATTCTTTAGTGTATATAGAGCAGATTAGTTACTGCCATTGTATAGAAAAATTTAGATGTCAAAACCATATTGCTGGTTATGATTAGCCTCTGAGTACTCAGTTATTCATGGTCCCTTGTGATGTGATGTGGGTTTGACACTGTTACTAGCACACCAAGAAGACTATAGAGTAAGCAAGCTTGTTGTATAACTTGTATGTTTACATACTTACACATTCAAGTCTGATTGGAAAGTGAGGACATTTTAGTCTGTAATCTTCATTAATGTTTCTTCCTCAGCTCTGTGTGCTCTTCCTGTGCTCACATGACACTTTGTGGTGGGCCTAGGATTATGTTTCTGTTTACAAATCCGTGTCTAGTCCATCCAGCATTGGACAGTCTGTAGCCCACAGGCACATTTATTCATTTTCATGTATGTTACTTGATTTTCCCCCTACATTTTGGAATAATGAGACCTCAGGGGCCTGCAAGCCTGAGGTATTTAGTGTCTGCATCATAAAAAGATGTTTGTTCTTCCCTTGTATAGCTGATAAAAATTTTGGAGCAGTAAACGTAGACCATACAATTTATTTGTACTTAATACGGCAGTGTTGTGACATTGGTAGTGCGCACAGTGCTAGCTAAGTTCCCGAGAAGGCCACCATGTACTTTGCAGGAAGCGCTCCTGTGGGCACCAGAGACACATGGCATTTGGGTGGAGCTTTCATGTTGGATTTCTTAATACTGTTGAGAACCCACCATTTTACCAACTGTGTTTTTTCTTACAGGGATTAAGTGAGAATCTGTAAATCGGATTCTGTGTTTCAACCACAAGTAACATTGGTTTTTATCTAAAAGAATCTTGAAATACGAAATATTGTAAAATTTTAAAGTTCTTTATTTTTCTATTAAACCTTTTCATACACTAATGTGGTTACACATTAATTCTGAATTTCAGATGAAAGGAAAATAAAGTGGAAAATAATTAACCCTCAAGTATTTTCAAATGTGTCTAACTCATTGCCAGTAGAAAGCTGGGTGCACTGACTAAGCCTGCAATTGGGAGGACAAAGCAGGAGGATTACCAGGAGTTCGAGGCCAGAGTGCGACCTTGAGTCAGAACAAACCAAAAAATGTTGATAGCTATAGTTTTTTTCCCCTCTGTCTTACATATTAATAAAATAGGGGCCATCGAAGTGGCTCAACAGTAAAGGTGCTTGGTGTGACAGGCCTAACGGTCTGAGTTCCATCCTGGGATCCACATGGCATGAGGAGAGAACTCTGAAACTGTTCTGTCTGCCCCATCCCCAAGTAAAGAGACATATCAGTAAAATTTTAAACATGCAGATGGTAGAATTTGCCATAGTTTAAATGTGTTCTGTTTGCTTTTTGAGTTATTTTTCTTGATGCATGGTTAACAATAGATATGAGATAATATTGAATATTGAGTGAATATCAGAATGGGTAAATGTGGTTGAGCTAGTTTAAATACTCTGAGTGGCTGTGTAGTCACAGCTTAATTTTTTTATGTTTATAATCCTCGTATAAGTTCTAAAGGTAAACCAAATGTTAGCCTATTTAGACTTGTAATGCAAAGCCTGACATGTTGATGTGTCTAAGGAGGCCTCAGGTTGCAGAAATACATATACATAATAATATATATAGAGAGGTTATTTGTAAAGAATAATTAAAACCATATTTGGAGGGTTTTTTTTAGAGGAATGGCACTTTGTGGGGTTTTAATTTAAGATATTTTTCTATTCCATTTCATAAAATAATAAAAAATTGGAAAATTCTTTGTGCATAAATATTTTTCCTTAATTGTTGAATCTTGTGACCTGGTGTAGGGCATTTTGCAATTCTAACATTGCAGCTTTAATATAAATACTATTTGCAGAGTTTTTATTTGTAATAAAAAAGGTGAGAATATTTTGTAATTTCTAATGTTTCCTTTTGAGCCTCAATAGCCTTAAAATATAGGCATGAAATGTTGTATTCTGATTTTTCTAAATTGTTAAAATTTACAAACAAAACTTACCTAGTGTGATCTCTTTCCCAAGTCAAGTTTGTACAGTGTCACACGTGGCTTTGTTAATCTGGAAAAGGCTGTAAGCAGTTTAGTGCAGGAGTTATTTTCTAGGTCAGACCCTGCTGTACCAGATGGCTTTTCAGAGCGAGCAAGATGATGACAAATGTGTGTTCAATATCGCTGTGAAGTTGTCTTCACTGTTTGACCCGCACAGTCTGTGCCAGGATTATATTCAACAGAAAATAAAGTGTGTCACTTGGTGAGCTGCAAAGAGGATATGTGTTGTAGTAAGGTGCGGTGGAGAACTACAGGCGGAAGACACTGTAGGGCTGAGGGTAGGGGCTGATGTCTGCCTTTACATACAGACTTAACAAAGGGACCTGTGCTTGGAAACCTAAACATCCTCAATGTGACGGATTACTGATGTTACAGTTCATGAACTCAGTTGTAATGTAATTATTTTGATTTATTTAATCTCATTAAAAATACTTGTTTTTGGCAGAACCCTTTAAGAGTAGTAAGACCTTGATGAAATTGCTGTGAATGGTGTTTCCAGTAACCCTGTCCTGAGGACCTGCCTGGCCTGTGGTTTCTCTGATGATTTTCGTGGCTGCAGAGCTTTGCTGTCCTCTGTTGCAATGTTCCTTTTCTTTATTGTTTACACTCTTTGGACTGAAGAAAACTTGTTTTTGAAATCTTACAACTTTATAATGACTTCTATGTTTCTCGTAAAGAAAGATTTCACAAATTTATATTTGGATGCCTGTGGTTCTTGATTACATTGGGGGAGTCTTGAATCATGGTTGGGGAATTTATGTATGTAGCTAGGGAATACTAATAGGGTAGAACACATGAGGGCTCGCGCTCTTGGCGCATGTGCACTTGGAGCTTCTGCGTGACTAGGTCAGCCGTCTCCCAGTGAGTTCCCTCCAGCCTGCATCTTCAGGTAGTTATCTGGGAACACCTTTGATGTTGTGCGGGAAGGTTCTAAGGTCCTCTATTTTCTTCACATAACAGGAAACCTCACTGATGACCCCTGGTGCAAGCATGGTGGCTGGCAGCTTGGAGATAGTCGCATGTCTCAGTTGTCTCTGTCTCACAGGTCATCTTGGTGATCTGACTTCTGAACAAAAGGATATGGTTGGAATTGTAATTAAGGTGGAGTACACACACTTAATGACACGCGGATCTAAACTGAGTAAAACAGTGAACATGCAGTTCGAAATACATAAGTATCGTAAATCATAAGTGAAAATACAAAATGAGAGGGCTGGAAGGCTGGACAGTGGTTAAGAGTGTGTACTGTGCCAGTTGTGGCGTATGCTAGAAGGATTTGCTGAAGGAGGTTAAGGCAGGAGGATCATGAGTTTGAGGCTAGCCTGGGCTACACATTTAGGGGAAAAAATGTCTTGCTTTTGCAGAAGACCTTCCTTCCTCGTGCCTATGATGGCTGCTCATAGGCATCTGTGACTAGAGCTGCACAGGATCCAGCACTCCGTGGGCTTGGACTTAACCTACACAAACACATGCATTTTAAAAACAGAATTTGCTGTTGCTCATCATTAATGAAAACTAACTTGTAACCTGTGTTACAAGAACTGAGAGAATGGTATCAAATCAACCTTGTCATTTTAGGGAAAGAATGTCTTGGTTAATACACAAAGGTTTGATGGTGACATTTGTTCATGTACATCAAACTCCATTTGCCCTGCCTTCTGCTTACATGACTTAGCTCTCATTTTCTTTTCAAAATGTAGATGGGAGCTCTTTCAAAAGTTCATCAGTATTTTTGTCACTCAAGTGTAATGACTAAATTAAGAAAAGTTGACAATAGAGAAAACTGAACTTTCCACTTTTCCCTCGTAGCCAATTGTAGTTGAAGTAGGTATTGGGAACATTAAAGAGCAGCTGAACTGAATTCTTGTGACTTAAGACCTTTTTAAATATTTAAGAACAGAAGAGATAAGAATTTGCTGACTTGTTTTGCATTGCTGGGGCCAGGGGCCCTGTGCATTTAGGCCACTGCTACCTTTGAGCTATATCCCAAGCTCTTTTCTGTCACACAAGTTCACTGTAGCTCAGGCTGTCCAAACCCCTGCTTCTGGCTGAAGCACCACTCTGCCTTGTCAGATTTTAGATAATGTGATTTGGGATGGATTTCCATACACTCCAACATGGGAGATACTGGGGCAAGTAGTTCTTGGAAACAAGCTTGTTGCCCTAACAATGCTATGAGACATTATATATAAATGTCTACATATAGAATCCACAGATGTAAAGCAGTCCATTCTGTAGGTTTTAGAAATAGATTTCAGCTGGGTGGTGGAAGCAGAGGTAGGCAGATCTCGGCGTTCGAGGCCAACCTGGTCTACAGAGCTAGTTCCAGGACAGCCATGGCTGTTACATAGAGAAAACTGTCTTGAAGGAGGGAAAGTATATGCAGAGAAACCCTTCCTCGAAAAACCTTTCGGTTGTGGGTTTAGTAGTGAATTCCTACCCCTTATCCGTCTGATAGTGGGAATTGAATTTGGGCCAAGCACGCCACTGAGCTGCGTTCCCAGTATGCCCCCACTCAGGCCTGTCCTTGAATTTAGGTTTTTTGCCTTAGCCTCTTGAGTGCTGGGATAAAAGATATGTTGCGACTTTATCTGGCTCCAATAACTTCTTGAGCTTTAGATGTATGTGGATGGGAGTTGGCAGGCAGTATTCAGGTGAGTGAGGGATGGCGTCAGGACGCGAATGCTATAAAGAAATGGGGCTAACTGAATTTGTGTTGTGGTTTTTAAACAGGTAGACGTAAGCTCTTGTGAGCAAAGCCATAAAGGAGTTGAGAATCTGTGCAGACACTAAGAGAAAAGAATCGCCAGCACAGGGCATAGCAAGAATAAAGACCAAGCGACTAGATTTTGAATATTAAGGTGTGCATTTTTCGCATACCGTTGGAGACAATTCTAGGTGCTGGGGATGATAAAACTTCAAAAAAGAAGAAAAGGGCAATGTCATCATGCTTGATGGAAGGCTGAGTTCATAGGAAAGGACTTTCATTTGTTTAGCAGAGTAAAGTTAAAATCTGGCTATATGTGTGTGTGTGCGCGTGTGTGTGTGTGCGCGTGTGTGTGTGTGTGCGTGTATATATTTAAAGGGCTATGGCAGGTTGGAGGAGGACTCAGCTATGCATCCATGAGGACTCGAGTTCAGCTCTCCAGCACCCAGCCCACATGAAAAGCTGTGCACGGCACTATGTGCTTGTGATTTTTTTTTTTTATTCAGGAGGCTGGAGCCTACCAGTCTAGTTGAATTGGTGAGAAGTTTAGGGAGAAGACCCTGAACCAATAAATAAAGGGGAATGGGATTGAGGAAGACCCTCGATCACAGGCCTCCCACCCACACATGCATGCATACATAAACATTCCAGCACCCATTCATGCACTCAGTCATGCTAACTGCTGCAGAATTAAATTAGGCTAAGTGAGAATCATGAAATGCAGTTAGAAGACTATCTTTAAAAATCTAAGAATAGAGATAGGAAATGGTTTTGTCATTAAACCCACAATGCGCACTAAAATTGTCTTATAGAAGTAGTTGTCTTTGGGTGTTCATTTGAAGTTGGCTGTTGGGAATTGCTCCAGTGTTAGAGTCTGATGACTCAAGGGCACTTTGCTTTAAACTGGAAAGACCAACTGGCTGGTGTTGGGAGCTCAGTGCACAGCTTGGGGGCGGGGGGGGGCATTCCAGGAATGAGACTGGTGGTTTCCATCTTAGTGCTGAGGAGACAGCCAAGTGTCAGGACTGAGTTCAACAGAAGGTGGGATTCCCTGTTCATTTACGTCTGTGAAGATCGTTGCACATTGTTAAGAGTTTATTATTTTCCCTCTCTGTAAAAGTCTGGGTGAGTCTGGGCTTAAGCAGAACTTAATAAGGACCTTGGACACCTAAACAACCACGGAGCAGGTGGGATGCAACTTATGACCTAGTGCAACTTTGTGGTTCTTTTGTTTTGAGGCAAAGTCTTGTATCCTCTGCTAGCCTTGGACTCAGACTCTGCCTGCCTCTGCCTCCCTAGTGCTAGGATTAAAGAAAGATGTGTGCCACCACACCCAGCTTCTTAAATTCTCCCTCCTACCCCCCATAAACTGGTACGCTTACCAGTGCCAGATGATGAAAGAACAATTCACTCTATAGTTCAAATCATGCCTCAAAACTGCCTTGCCGTCCTGTGTATCCATACTGAAGTCAACATCCATACTGAAGTCAACATCCTGTGGAATAATGGGGATAAGCTACCATTAATATTGTTGTGTGGAAATATGGAGCAGATACCAAAAGCCAAGTGCCAGGCAGTTCTGTGGCCCTCTGAGGCCAGGGCTCTGCCCTCTGCTTTGCAAGGTGTAAAAAGTGAACCCTGACATCACTTGGGAACCCTGGAAAAGTCATGAAGTCTCACCCCATAGGAAGAGATTTCTGTTTTCTCTCCCCTTTCCTCTCATTCCCTACCCCTTTTCTCCTTTCTTCGCTTCTCCTTCCCTCCCTCCCTTCTTTCCCTGTCTTTAGGACAGGCTCACTTGGAAATTAACTGTGTTTCCCAGGCTGTTGAAGTTGTCTATCCTTGCCTCCCAGCATTTACAAGACACACGACACCATATCTGATCAGCTTTTTACATAGGATATAAACATTCTAGGGTAAAGTAGGTTACAGGAAAATGTTCCACTTAGCTTTGTGCAAAGATATAAAAAAAATTCTTAAAACAGGTCTTGCCTTCGTAGGTGGCATATTCAAACCTGACAGAAATCCTACCTAAATATATGGATAGGCAGAAAATAAGCCTGAGCCGAACATTACCTTTTTGCCCTTTAATAAGTTTGGCTAGTTTTTTTTTAAATTCCTTGGGGCTAAGTTTATCAAAATGACATTGCCTGAAATAGGAAATGACATTTGGCGTGGAGTGGTTGGTCGATAGTGGTCACAAGGAACTGCCAGACATGTAATGAACACTAACTAACTGAAAACCTTCAAGAAAAATCAGGATAAAGTGAAACAAACAGACCCATGTCTTAAGTAACTCCTGTGGCTGGAGAAAGGGACCAGCCCTTCTCGGTTGAGTGCTAGACCGAGGGCTCAGCCTCCTACACTTCAGACGCTACTGTCTAGGACCATTTCACCCAACCCTTGGCAAAAATATGAAACTTAATGCTTTTATCCTTCACCCAATCCGTAACAATTTCATGAAATGAGTAAGGTAACTTTTTTTCTGTTTTTTTGTTTTTTCTTTTTGAGACAGGGTTTCTCTGTGTAGCCCTGGCTGTCCTGGAACAGCTGTTGTAAGCATTCCAAGTGGAACTCAGATAACTTGCCTGAATCCATACCTAGCAAATGGCTTAACCCCAAGATGTAGCCAGGTATGCCTGTAACCCCAACATTTGGGAGGCTTAGGCAGGTAAACTAAGCCAGCCTCCCTTGCAGACTGTTATCCCAAACAAAGCAGGCCTGTTTGATGAGTGATCATGTATTTAGATGTTTTTTTGTAAGGCTGCACTAAACAGTGTCTCTGGGATGAAGTACATCCTTATCACAACCCTCTTAAGAAATTTTGCAACTGGACCTCTTGGCTCAGACCCGTAATCCCAGATACTGGGGAGGCTGAGACAGGAGGATCTCACAATCAAGCCCTACCTGGCAACATAGACCCTTCTGTCACACTCGAGAAGTAGATAGGACTGGGGTGGAGCACCGTCGGAGAGTGATCGTGTGCCATGAGTGAGTCCCGAGGTTCAGTTCCGTTTCCTCATAAAATACAGAACAGGCGAGAAATGCATGACTGATAGAAAGCGCGTTAGAGTTCAGGGCATCCCATATAACTTTAGAAAATGTGTTCCCATATAGGAGTCCAGTGTGTGGGTTTTGGATGGAGGGGCCCTCTGGAAGTAAGTTAGTTCCAAACCAGAAAGATTCTATTTTAGAGCTTGTCAAATGTGTGTGTGTGTCTAATTTTGGTATAAAACAAGGATGATAGACAATTTTTACAGTTTGGGTCGACAATTTTTACAGTTTGGGTCCCCAGCGTCCCCAGCATGTCGCTCAGAACTGCCTGTTTAACTTTAGTCCAGGGGACCCACTGCCCTTTCCTGGCAAATGTGGGTGCTTGCACACACCCACACACATACACGTGATTAAATTTTTTCAGAATCCTATAAATGATTTACATCAACTGATAGCATTTAAAATATTCCGCAAATTCCATTTCTTTAAAAGCCCACTGAGAACACTCACAGAGTCCTCCCTGTCTTTGCCGCCTACGTGCTGGGACTGAGGGGGTGCACTCACTATGCCAGGCTCAACACTTCCCTGTTTTATGACTTCCTTTGTAACTAGTTTGATTGCCTTCATGTAGGAAGGAAGATGCAGAAGTCTGTAGGCCTCCATCACCTTTGCTTTCCTGTTGCAGCTAAAGACACCCAGAATTCTCCGGAGTACTTACTATAACTAACTATCAAGCTTGTTTTGGTTTTGGTTTTGCTTTGAGACAGGGTCTCTCCAAATAGCCCCGATTTCCTGGGACTTACTATGCAGCAGGCCTCTGCCTGCCAAAAGCTAGGGTTAAAGACATACACCACACCCAGCCCGAACTGACAGGTTTTCATGATGTAGAGTTTTTCAAAGCCACTCAATTTGTGTTTGTCTCATGCATATTTGCCTAATTTACCTGCTCTTAGCTTTGGTCTGAGTACTTATGGGAAATTGTAGGCATTAAACTCGATTGACTAGACACCATTTCCATTTGAGGGCAGCAAGTGAGTGCTTTTGTTATTTTGCAGTCTGGGAATGGAATCTAAGACCTTGTGTGTACTAGGTAAGTATGATAGCACTAGGCTCAGACCTTTTTTGAACCAAGGTCTCACTAAGTCATCCAAGCTGGCTTCACACTTGTCATCCTCCTGCCTCAGCTTCCAGTGTACTCGGGATTATAATGTTGGAGGGAGGCCGCTTGTTCGTCCCGGCTGCCCAGAACTGAAATAATCACACAAACTATATTATTTAAAACACTGCGTGGCCAATTACTTAAGTGTATTGCTAGCTAACTCTTACATCTAGAAGTAACTCATCTCCATATTTTATATTTTACCATGAGCCTCATGGCCTACAGGCAAGTCTGTCTCTGGCAGGATTAAACAGGGCTTCTCTTCCTGCCTTCCTATTCCCAGCATTCCGTTTAGTTTTCTCTGCCTACTAAGTTCTGCCCTATCAACAGGCCAAGCTTTATTTATTCATTAATGGTAGTTTCTTTATTCATTAATGGTAATCATAGTATACAGAGGGAAATCCCACATCATTGTAACAGTCTAACTTCTGAACTTTTTTTTTTAACCTAAGAGCTGTAAAACTTAAATGCATGGTTATTTTGTTAGTCGGATGGCAAAGGTACTTTCAATTTTTTTTTTAAAAAAAGATCTGTGTATAAGTGTTTAGCCTGCATGTATGTAAGCAGCACTTGTGGACAGAGGGCCCCAGGAGGACAAAAGAGAGCATAGTATTAGACAGTTGGAAGCTAATATATGGGTGCTGGAACTTAAACCCAGGTCCTCTGCAAGAACAGCCAATGCTCTTAACCATTGGGCCATCTCTCTAGCCTGACAAAACCTGCTTAAGACAATGAGGAACGTATACCACCACCAAGGTGGCAAATAGCCAGAAAATCCTGCTCTGGATTTTTCTCTGTGAAGCGGGAACAAAATGACCCTTTATTACCAATCATAAATCAGCTTACTTCAGGTGGGCTGATTGCTGCCTGAGATCCTGTCTGTATTTACTCCTTATTTGCCTGGAAAAGCTGCCATCTTCAGGAAACCGTGCAAATAATTGTTTTGGATTTCTACTCGAGAATTATCAGGGCTTGAATGCTTCCTGCGCAGAACACACAGCTATCCCAACTGGACTCCCAGTTTCCAATGATGCAATAAAGACCATTTGTGATTTTAGCGTTAAACATTTACAGAAGTGGGGCTGGAGAGACGGCTCAGCAGTTAAGAGCACTGGTTACTCTTCCAGAGGACCCAGGTTCAATTACCAGCACCCACATGGCAGCTCACAATTGTAACTCCGGTTCTAGGAGATCAGACAACCTTACACAGACACACATACAGGCAAAATACCAATGCATTCGAAATAGAAATAAGTTTTAAAAAATTCACAGATTGTTTCCTCCAGAGAGAGCAGCAAAGAAGCCGCTGCTTTTAGTACTGTCCCGTTGAGGAAAGGCAGCAAAGACGTCTAAGGAAACTCCAGCTAAAGCGAGGTGACGAGGACATCCCAAGGGAGCTCTGTAGAACTGCTGTTTGCTTGCTTGTGAGAGGGAATTCTGCCTTTAGAGGGATATGGGGTGCCGACTCACACATAATATGTGAGGAACAGTTTTCTTGTTTTGCCACGGAATCCTTTTAAGCCAACCTGCTGGCAAGAGGCATTAGTTCTCTTTCTGTTCCTGTGACAAATGACCCGAGACTTGGTAGCATAAATAAAAGTTTATCTTGCTCTTGAGAGTTCGAGTCGCGGTAGTGACGTCAGCATGGCATCTGTCCAGGGTGTCTCTGTCACGATAGCATGGCAGAGGGCCTCACAGGAAGAGAAAACAGGCTGGGCAGGGTGCCTTCTGAAGCCTCTATTGTCATCGTGCCCCTTCGTCCTCATCCAGTCACACCTCTCCAAAGCCTCACCTCCAAATTCTTGAACACAAATTAGAAAATCAAGTTTTCAACACAGGCACTTTGAGAGGGCAAATTCAAACCACCGCATTTTCTAAATCTTTGTGAAGAACGGAAGTGTGTTCTGGGGCCCTTGGCCATTTAAAAACTGCTCCGCAACTGGGATGGCTTCCGGGTGACAGTGAGGAGTTACAGGTTTACGCCCAGTTGTAGATCTGAGACTCAGCTCCTTTGAAAATCTGAACTGTGAGCCAGTGCCTGCCACGGCGGTGGTGGTGAGCGCTGTCGGAAGCGAGCAAGCCCCATTGGTGGCTTTGTGTGTTTGCTCTAAACTGCATTCATTTTGCTGTGACAAAAATGCTTGAAAACAAACAAAAACAACAACTAGCAGGAGGGAGGGAGGGTTTATATTAGGCCGACAGTTGAAGATACCGTCCATCATTGTGAGGAAGGCAGGGTGGAAGGGTCATGAGGCAGCTGAACACATTGAGACCACAGTCAGGAAGCAGAGAGGAATGCTGGTGCTCAACCCACTCCCCCTTTAATTAATTAATTAACTAATTAAAAATATGAGGTTAGAGAGATGGCTCAGTGGTTAGGAGTCCTGATTGGTATTCCAGAGGACAGGGGTTAAATATCCAGTACCCACATGGCAGCTAATGACTGTAACTCCAAACCCCTCTTCTGGCCACTGCAGGCACTTCCTGTGCATGGTGCACAGGCATACACAAAGGCGAAACACCTATACATATTTTGTGTGTGTGTGTGTGTGTACATGGGTGCATGTATGTGCACTACATTCACGTAGGAACGTGCAGAGGTCAGATCCCCTGGAACTGGAGTTCCAAGTGTCTGTGTGCTGGGAACCAAACAAGCCTGCTGCAAGAGCCTCCAATACAGCTGAGTTGTACCCCCAGCTTCCAGCTCTTTTTCCTTTTCATGCTTTCCAGGACTGCAGCCAATGGCATAACGTTACTTCTACTCAGAGTAGAATTTCCCTCCTCTGAGTTCTCTGGAACTCCCTCACACATGACTATAATAAGGTATGTCTCCTAGATGATTCTCAGTCCAGGTCAAATTAACAATGAAGATTAACCTTCACAATAACCAAGTACACCCACACCAGAAAGCAAACCAGAACTCACCGACAAAGGCAAGCCCACAGAGATCATATCAGCCCTTTCTTCAGTAGCCTAGCAGCTGGGGCTGCCCCCGAGTGATCCATTTCAAGGGCTGAGAGAAAGGACTGCCAGAGAAGATGACCCCTGCAAAACTATCCTTTGACTCATGGAGAGAGAAGGATGCTTCAAGACAAACACTCAGAATCCCAGCACGTGGGAGGCAGAGGCAGGAGGATCTCTGTGAACTGGAGGTCATCCGGGGCCATATGGCAAGACCTGCTTTAAAAACAAGAACACCAATGAAGGCAGCTTGTGACCAGTCAGCCAGAATTGCAGAAGACACTAAAAGGAACACGTCATACTAAGGAGGAAGACAGTCTCCATCACAGGCACAGGAAAAGATTAATTTTGTAGGAGGAAAGATGAATGAAGGATGTCTGCCATAGCCAGGAGAGCTCTAATACTACAGGAGAGAAAGAAAGGAATAAACAATAACCAAATCCACTGACTAAAACCAAACAAAATCACAGGAATTAGTGTGTGTGTGTGTGTGTGTGTGTGTATAATTTCTCAGTCACTGGAATGCCCTCCCGATACTTTGTATGGTTTCTGTCTTATTATTTTTATGCCTCTTCATATTCTTTACTTATATTTCTTCAATTCCCACACTCCTACCCTGATAAGTATTTTTGCCAAGGCCAGTCCTCAACACATAGCTCCAGTTCCAGGGGAACTGATGCGGTCTTCTGACCTCCACAGACACCAGGCACACCAGGAGTCACCATTCCCTGGGCAGAGGGCTCCTGGACCATGTGAGACTGGAGAAAGTGAGCCGAGGGTGGGGTTTCCATGCAAATATCCATCTCTGCTCTCTGCGTCTTGACTGTGGATGCAGTGTGACCAGTTGTCTTGAGCTTCTGCTGCTGCGACCTGCCCCACGAGGAACTATAACCTGGTACTGGAAGCCAGGATAACCCCCTTCCCCCTGAGTTGCTTCGGTCAAGGTGTTTTATCACAGCAAAAGAGAAGCTAAGACACCAGAGAAAGGCCACCACGTGACCAATACTCTGTGCCTTTGAAACTCCTTTTTCTTTGTCCTCCTGAGAGCTCTAGTGATATTTTTCTGTTGGGACCACCAGCCTGCAGACAACCAAACAGAGGCTTATTATTAATTATGAAAGCTTAGGCTTTTTTCTAACTAGCTCTTATTTGTTTCTTAAATTGTTTCTTCAATTTTTTTCCTTTTCTTTCTTTCTTTGCTTTTTTTTTCCTTTTTCGAGACAGGTTTTCTCTGTGTAGCCCTGGCTCTCCTGGAACTCACTCTGTAGACCAGGCTGGCACCAAACTCCCTAAGAGCTGCCTGCCTTTGCGCATGCGCTGCCACCACCGCCATGCACCTGTTTCTATGTTCTATCACGTGGCTTGGTTACCCTTCCTCTGTCCGGTGTGTGCAACTTGTTCCGCTTCCCATTGGTGTCTCCTGTGCACCTAGATTCCTTCTCCTCTTGGTTTCTCTCCCCAGAAATCCCTATCAGCCTCTGGAGTGTTGGGATTACAGGTGTCCCTCACGCTGAAGTCAGGTCCTTCGTGGAACCTTGAGCTCACTGATAGGCTGAGCTGGCTGAACTTGGGATCTACCTGTTTCTGCCTCCCCAGTGCTGGCGTTACAGGTATGTGTTGCCACACTAGTTTTTTCTTTACATGGGTGCTGGGGATTCCAACCTAGGTAACAAGCATGTTACCAACTTCGCCATCTGGTGTGTATACACATGCACATATTTTAATCTAGGTTCTCGGGGCTGGAGACAGCTCAGAGGTTAAGAGTACTTGTTCTTGTAGAAGACCCAAGTTCAATTCCCATCACCTTCTTGGTGGCTCACAGCTGTCTGTAGTTCCAGATTTAGGGAATCTGACATCCTCTCTTGGTCTCTGTGGGCCCTACATGAATGTAGTGCACAGGCACCCAGGCAGGCAAAACATCAATACACATAAAATTTGAATCTAGATTCTGCATATGAGAAAACATGATAGTTTCCTTTCTTCTTCCAACCAGGATGTGCGTGTGTGCACGCGTGCGTGCACACACACACACACACGCACGCGCACACACACGCACGCGCACACACACGCACGCGCACACACACGCACACGCACACACACGCACGCGCACACACACACACGTTAGGAGATGGGATGGGCTGCAGAAATCAAGGCAGAAGTTATACCTTGAGAAAGAACGAGTGTTCTTCCATCTGCTGCCTTGGAGAGACTGGGGCAGGTGTCTGGGATAGGGAGGTTGGAGTTCTACTTCAGAAGCTCAGGGTTAGGGGGTGCTTTGGTCCTCCTCTTGGGGAGAGAGGGCAAGCCTTGGGTCAACACTAGGATCCTGGTGAATTTCCCAGAGGCTGCTGTGTCTGTATAAGGGAAGGTAAAGCTAATGCTCTGAGACCACTCCTCACCCCTCAGGGCCCAAGCCATGCGCAGTAGGTCTGACCAGCCCACGCACTAAGATGCCCAAGTGCTGGCAAGGCCTATCTGCTTCTCTGCAGGAGAATCTTAGGATTCAGATATTGTTTTACCCTGAAGGGAGCAGTATTCTCAACACTGGCATTGTCCATTCTTTCTCCATTACATGATGGGAATGTCCCGTTTCCAAATCCAGGTGAATCCAATTGCGGTAGCTCAGCATGTAGGATGAAAGAGCCCTCGCCTTCCCCCCAGCTTTAGTTGAAAGATGAAGATTATGAATGTTGAAGGAAGAGAGGGAGCTCTGGGCCACACCCACACCTTCCTGATGGCAGGACCATGCTGGAGCCATTATCTCTCAGTTGAGCCTCATCTGTTTTGTGTGTCCAGCAGAGTGGGCATATGAGAACTGATCAGTGTGAGAGAAGAGTGTGGCATCTGGGAAAGTCAGATCTTAGATACTCTAGTCCATCAAAACAATCAGCCGGGAAAGCAAGAACGTATTCAGTGACTTACATAGACTTTTCTGGGGTATTCCAAGAATGGTGTGGGTTAAACAGGATTTTAAAAACTCTACTGATTGTTCCTGTGGGAAAGTGTGTTCTGACTTTCAACTCTGGATGTCTGGAAGATATCTCCACCTGTCACGATTCCAGAAGGATTCCCAGGAATTTTGCTGTTTGATGTCAACGAGGAAGCAGTACTCTCTTTTCCCGGAGGCTCCACAGAGTAAGAACACATGGTGGGTGTGAGCATTCGTTTTTATCCCTAAGGAGAAGGGAAATTTTCTAGTAATAAGATCAGTGTTTCTAGTGCCAGAGTTCTATCCATACACATCTTATGGAAAGACAAGAAGCTTGGAAGCTGCTGGAATGGAGCCCAGAGCTCAGGACTTGAGGAAACAGCCAGAGTTCTCTTGCCTGTACATGAGGCTTGGCTTCTTCCCGTGCTAGCCAGGACTGTGTATGACCGACAGCATCCCCGGATCTTGGCCTATCTTCAAAGCCTATCTGGCACCAAGTGTGACATTGATGCAGTGCCTCATTTCCCTTTTCACTCTGGGGACAAATGAAATTGGCTCCATGCCTGGGCATGCCTCGTGAACTCGTGGAAGGGGGTAAGACTCAGCATGGCCAGCACCTGGCAGGCTCTGTCTATGCTTTGAAGAAAACGTTATTTCTTAACGGCTTCATTGGTTAGAACTAGACATGAAACATTTAATCTATCTTGCACAGATTTGGTTTACAGAAAAATCTGGATAAAAATCTGAAATAGTGGCCGAAGTTCTCTTGATGCCACTGTCTGTGCACAGCGATTCACACACAGAGAGAGCTTGTGTTCTATGTCTCATAAGTATGTCTTACGTGACACAGGGATGTCCCATAAGTATGTCCTACGTGACACAGGGATGTCCCATAAGTATGTCCTACGTGACACAGGGATGTCCCATAAGTATGTCCTATGTGACACAGGGATGTCCCATAAGTATGTCTTACGTGACACAGGGATGCCTTATAAGTATCCTATGTGACACAGGGATGGAGTTGCCTAACGATGCCTTTCTCAGCAAGCACCACAGTGGCCAAGTGATTGGTGACTGTGTATTCACATGCACACTGAAATAGTAGTAGTAGGGTTTCAGAAAAGTGAGTGGTCAGCCCCCGTGACTCCCATTTTCTCTTTAGAAATTTAATTTCCTAGGGGCTGGGCTCAAAGTTCGAGCACCGTCTAATAGGCGTGAAGCCTTGCATCCAATCCATAGTACTGCTTAAGGCAAAACCAAAAGCACCACCTCCCAAATTCTGTCAAAAAACAGTAAATAAAGGACAAAAAGTTAGGGCTAAAAATGAATCGAATAGCTCGGATATGTCTTTAAGTGACTGTAAACACAATGGAGAGCTTCCCTAAATGGGCTGCCATGTTGAAAGCACCTGTCTCATGGCCTGCACTGTTGATTTTACATTCAGAGGTCTGGGCATGAGGGAGCCATCTGTGGAAAACATCTCCAGTGACTTCTTCAACAGTCGATAAAATACAGAAACTAAGGGTAAGAGGTCTTTCTCTCTGGCTGTGCATACTTTTCTTTATTTTTTTATTTTTTTCAGACACTTTTTTATTGTTATTAAAAAAATTTTCC